>MU759342.1:30124-64246 GCA_026770625.1 Nicotiana glauca | reverse complement strand
TATTTTCTATTTTCGATGCAGGATCCATTTACTAACCATCGTTTTTGCTTTGAATATATATATATATATATATATATATATATATATGCATTCTATGTTCCTTTTTTCCTATGATTTCCGTGGTGAATCTAATATTCTTTCTTTTGTCTTTTTATTATCTTGAGCTGAGGGTCTTTCGGAAATAGCCTTTCTACCCCTTTGGGGTAGGGGTAAGGTCTGCGTACACACTACCCTCCCCAGACCCCACTTGTAGGATTTAACTGGGTTGTTGTTGTTGTATTAATTCTATCGGAAGTAGACCGTTATCCATATCTTACATCTTTGAGAAGCCTTGTAATCATGATTAAGTCCTTCTAGTTTGTCATATTGGTACTTTTTTCTTCAGAATTTCCTTATGTTGAGTACATATGTGATCCATTTATCAGAATTTCACGATACTTGAATTCCTCTCATTGCAATATTTTGTTTTTGTTGCATAATTAGTGAAAAACAATCATAATCCTTATATATAATAGTGTTTATAACGTCCAAGACTTCTTAGTTTTAGTGATTTTATGTTGCTATAAATACCTACACATCAGTAATGCAAGATAAAAGGATGAAAAATAGAAAACTTAATATCTTAATATTATACTAATTAGTTTCCCTTTCTTCCAAATGTACAAATGTCATGAAGTAACTACTGCATGAATGTCACGACCATAACCCCAAACCCGGTCGTGATGGCGCCTCTCGTGAAGACAAGGCCAGCCAAATGAACAAAATTCTCAAGTTTTAATAGTTAAATAGCATGATAATAGTCTAACATGGTTTAACAATGCGGAATGGCGGAAATCTAATCCGACACGGCCCTAACCGGGGTGTCACTAGTCATGAGCATCTATAAGTCAGAATACAATCCTGCTAAAATCCATAAACTAATACAAATGTCTGAAAAGAAACAGAAGCAATAGAGGAGTAGAGACACGGGGCTGCAGACGTCAACAGCTACCTCGAAATCTCCGAAAGTCTGTCTGAAGCTGTAGGAAAAATCAGCACTCGCGAGCGGAACCAGCTACGCCTGAATCTGCACACAGGGTGCAGGGAGTAAAGTGAGTATTCCAACTCAGTGAGTAACAAATATAAATAATGACAGAAAGTAAAAAAACTCATAAGGCACAAGGCATGATATGATGAAGCAGTAAAACCATTCAACAAAAGTAGTATACCAGTTAAGAAAACAATATGGGTCATTCATCAACAAACAAGCATATAATTGACAACAATTAAGGAAAATAAACACGTAAAGGTTCGCCCCTCGGCAACAATACCAGCCCCTCGGGATCACTCTCACAACACAATGGGTATCCGCGCTCACTAGGGTTGTGCAGACTCCGGAAGGGGACCCTTTCGGCCCAAGCGCAATAACAAGCCATCTCGTGACATCAAATCTAGGCCCTCGGCCTCATAATCAATCAAGCCACCTTGTGGCGTACATATCTCAGGCCCTCGGCCTCATATCAGTATCAGTGTTCCTCACAACATAGGCCCTCGGCCTCATATCAGTATCAGTGTTCCTCACAACATAGGCCCTCGGCCTTACTCAGTCCAAAAATCATCACAAGTCCCTCGGGCAATAATAAAACAGTATTTTCAGCCCAAGCATCATTTAAAATATCATTTAAGTTTTCAAAACTGAGAAAGAGTGGCTGAATATTAAAATAGTGAAAATTATCAAGACTGAGTTCAAGTATTAAATCAAAACCGTGAGAAAAATATCAGTAAATAGCCCCGAAGGCTTCAAATAAATGGCACTAGGCTCACATATGACATTCAACCTCATTCATGATGAAAACAAATAAGTCACATTCAAATACGCGGTAAAATCATCAATCGGGATGGACTAAGTCACAATCCACAACGGTTCTCTACCCCACGCTCGCTATCCGGCGTGTAAGTCACCTCAACATAGCACTACGATGTGCAAATTTGGGGTTTCAAACCCTCAAAATATAATTTACAATTATTACTCACCTCGAGCCGGCTAAATCTCTAGCCCGCGACGCCTTTACCCCTCAAATTGCCTTTCACGGGCGTCGAATCTATCCAAAATCAGGACGAATACATCACAAAATGCTAAGGAAACAAAGCCCAAGCGAAAACAATTGAAAAGTACCAAAATTCTCAAAATTAGCAAAACCTGAGCCCCGGGCCTACGTCTCGGAATCGGGTAAAATTTATATTTCCAGAAATCTCGCACTCTCACGAGTCTAACCATACCAAAATTATCCAAATCATATAACATTTCGACCCTCAAATCATCAAATCTGTCTGGGAGGGTTTTCTAAACTTTTCCAACTAAATTCACGGATTTAATGCCAAAACTTGCAATAGATTCGAGTAATCTAACCAAAATTAAATTAAGAACACTTACCCCATTGTTCTCTCTGAAAATCTCCCGAAAATCGCCTCTCCCCGAGCTCCAAATCATTAAAAATGGAAAAAATGGGATGAAGTCCCATTTTTAGAACTTAACATTCTGTCCAAGTGTTTCTTCATTGCGATCGCGGGTGAAATGATGAGATCGCGTAGAAGAAAATAACTACTGGCCCAAAAAGTTCTATACGATCGCATAGAAGGAAAATATTGCTGTCCAAATTTGTGGTATGCGATCGCGGGCAAATCAATACGATCGCATAGAAAGAAAATACTGCTGTCCAAATTTGTGCTATACGATCGGGGGCAAATCAATGTGATCGCGTAGAAGGAAAATACTGCTATCCAAATTTGTGATATGCGATTGCGGGCAAATCAATACGATACGATCGCATATAAGGAAAATACTGTTGTCCAAATTTATGCTATGCGATCGCGAGCAAATCAATGCGATCGCATAGAAGGAAAATATTGTTGTCCAAATTGTGCTATGTGATCGCGGGCAAATCAATGCGATCGCATAGAAGGAAATACGAGATAGCAGAACATCAGTTCAAACATAGGGAAAAATGACCCGTAGCCCCTCCGAAACACACCCGAGGCTCCCGGGACCTCAACCAAAAGCACCAACATAACCTAAAACCTTATTCAAACTTGTTCCAATCTTCAAAATACCTCAAACAACATCAAATTACATAAAACACATCGAATTCAAGCCAAAGTTTTTAAAATCTTCCAAATTTCGTTTTGATCAAAAACCCAACCAAAACACGTCCGAATAATCTAAAATTTTGCATACACATCCCAAATGAACAACGAAGCTACTTCAACTCTCGTAATTCCATTCCGACCCTCGGATCAAAATCTCGCCTATCAATCGAAAATCGCCAAAATATCAACTTCGCCAATTCAAGCCTAAATCTACTCCGGACCTCCAAAACCCATTCCGATCACACTCCTAAGTCACAAATCACCTCTCGAAGCTAAACGAACCATCGAAACTCACATCCGAGCCCTATAACACATAAGTCAATATCTGGTCGACTTTTCCAACTTAAACCTTCTTAAAAGAGACTAAGTGTCTCAAACTTCACCTAATTCCTTCCGAACTCGATCCGACTAAACCTATACCGCAAAATACAGATAACGAAGCATAAAGAAGTAGAAATGGGAAAAACAGAGCGGTAACTCATGAGATGACTGGCCGGGTCATCACAATGAATTATTTGAAGATCCCATATTTCCTTCAATTTCTGGAACATACATATGTTGAATTGTATAGGTTATGGTCCAAGCATCGTCATTTATCAAGTACCTTGACAAAGCAATTTTAGGACTGCTATGTCCTGCGGCACCAGTGTCCGAGAAGAACTAGGGGAAATTTAAAATGACCACAACAGTAAAGATGGAACAAGCATAAACTTTTGGTCCCATATGTTTGATAATAATTGTGTCTGACAAAGGTTTTTGCTATCTTGAGGGGATCACAGTTCTTTCTTAGTATTTGATTGGTGATCTCTATTTTAACTTGATTTTTTTATCAGTAATTTTTTTCCTTTAGTTAGGCTAGAAGATCCTTCTCATTCCTTTTAGATATTTGGAACTATTCTTTTTTTTTCAAATAAGATCGATAATATTTGGAGTTCCCTTTATCTTTCTTGAGCCGAGGATCTACTACACTGGGTAAGTTGTTGTTGTTGTTGTTATCAATATCTTGTGTTATTTTTTATTTGATCTTCTCAAATAGAAATGATTTCAATGGGACACTGCAATTGAAGGTGCCATAAAGGATAAGTTTATGAGCAAATGTGCAGAACGATACAAGGGTATGTTATCTGAAGCAAGAGCTTGTGAGAAGAAGCGCAAACATATTCCAGTATCTATTTGGGAGAGCTAGAAGCCTCACTGGGAGACTGAGGCTTTTAAAGCCAAGTCTGCGCAATGCTCAAGGAATCAACTAAGTGAAAAAGGTGGTGAAGGGTTTGGTCCCTCATGCTATACAGGAGGCTCCAGAGCTCTCCGAGAACATGCAAGACTATTGGTATATTCATTTTTCTTTAGCCAAGTTAGAATATCTCCAAAGCTAGTGATTATGTATTAATATAGTGAACGTAATTTTCAATTTTAGGCTAAAGAACTAGGAAGACCAGCTCATCCACATGAGCTTCTGAAGAAGACACATGTCAAGGAAAACAAGGAGTTTGTGGACCAGAAATCTAAGAGCACATATATAAGTTACTATAACTTGGCGGTCATTTTTTGGCACGTAAAAGTAAAGCACCTACCTTGGAGATTACATATCTCCTATTACCAATTTTGAGTGAGTGATACCCAAAATTGGTCTTACAATTTGATCTAAGAAATATGAAAACCTGTAACCTATAACAGTATAAACAAAATATAATATAAACTAGCTATATGGATATAAATTGCATGAGCGCCAACTGTCTCCAAATTTGATTCACCTTCTTCCAAGAGCTGGGCAGATCCTTGTAGCTCTTTGAGTAATTTATTGACATATTCATTATTTGGCTTGAAAGCATAGCACAAAATTTGAGCACTAATCTAAATGAAATAGTACATCCTTCAGTTCACACGATATTCGTGCTTTTGTGTGATTCCTTGTTGATTTGTTGAAACTCTTCTTGAGATTCCATTGCATCCTTTTATGTATTCTGTTACTCCCCATATTTGATAAATATCTTGTGAATCACCTCCCACATTTGAAACTTCGAGTTGTCCAGGTCTATAGCACAATAAGTATAATTTCCTTTATGATAATATAGTGTACCTTCCTAGAATGTAGCGATGTCCAGAATAATATCAATGTATTATTCCCATGAATCACATCCTGGTAAATTATACATATATAATACAGTGCATATGCCCTTATGAGATCCCTCCAAATGTAGCTCCCAAAGTCAGTCAGGACCGTGGCCAAAGAACTGGGCAGTGGCTTTCCTCTGAGATGCAGTAAATGTGAGTCCCTATTTTCTTTATGGAAAAATGCCAGAAACATAATGGTTTGGACATGATTGTGTATTCTGAGCATATGCCCTCTAAGATTGAGAGAACAGATAGTCCTAAGTACTTTTGATTTACTCCATGGTTCCATGCTTATGCCTATTATCCGATACTCGTTCATGGGAGAGAGTATCAATTGCTAACCACCCATTGAAATTGTATCGAACGATAAAGCATAGATACAGTAGCTTTCCCTGCAAAAAAGAATACAATGTTAATATAAATTTATAAACAAGACCCACCATGTTCTCCTCCTTAAGGATTTGAACAAGGCAGGCATGTTTGGTTATCTCCCCCTCCATTGTGTTCACCTTCTCTTCCCCTTTCAATCTCTTGCAACTCTTATTCTTAAGTATGGGCATTGAAGTTTATCGTTATTCACAATCTTTTTCCTGTACTGTCCAGTTGTGCAAAAGAATCACACTCCATAAGACCTACATCAAGAGCATAATTATCTAAGTTATCAGTCAGTTTGTTGTCTCCGCGATACATATGCGTTATGATAATGTTACACTCCTGTAACAACTTCCTTATTTCCTCTACATGCTCTACAATTCCCCATAGTGTACTCCACCTTCCTTCAATGACATTCTTCAATAGCATAGAATCTGTTTGCACCCAAATAGGAGATAGCAACTGAGCTTTACAATACCTGAATGCATGAACTTGAAGGATAGCTACTGCCTCTACTTCTATGTTTGTAGTTTCATGAATCTCCTTCCCGTGTACATAAATGATATCCTCTAATGCATCTCGTATACAGTAACCAATTGAACTCTTGCCTGGGTTCCCTCTCGTAGCGCCATCAGTATTCAATTTTAGCCATCCTTCTTTAGGAAACTCCCAGGTGATTTTATAAATCTGCACATATAAGCTATATAACATATCACTATTGAAAATTATTACTTCTTTATCTGAAAGTAAAATAAATGGATGACGAGCAAGTAATGCAATTTCTAGGGAAAGACTGTTGTGTACATCAAAACAATTGTCTTTAAGGCGTTGTTATTGACATTTGAGTTTTCAGTTTTGTTGCCTTTATGACTTTGTTCTTGATGTTTTCTCTTTCAAAAGTTATTATTATAGAGTTTATATCATTTTTTTTGTTCGAGATGCCATAATGTCTAAAATTGTGTCTGCGTCTCAGCCTGAAGATGGGTCCAGTGAGCCTCCTGAAGTTGATTTCTCACAAATTTATTTGGAGGAAGTCGGTGTTAAGAAGACACGCATTTATGGTCTTGGTTCTCAAGCTCCTTTCTATGGGCATGTTGGCGCATCCTCCAGTTCGATATCTCCACTTCAAGATATAGACTTTAATGCTCGGGTGAATTAATGTGCCGGGCATCGTTTGCAAGAAACTAAGGAAGAGATGAAGCATGAAATGAGATCAGAGATCAGAGAAAAGATTAGACAAGAAATGAGAGAAGAACTGCGTGAAGAAATGAGACACGAAATTCAACAAGAGGTGTGTGAACAAGTTGATCAACTACTCCAAAATCGTCTGTCGGTCCTCATAGGTGGCTTACCTACACCGCCTTCTCGTAGACATGACTCGTCGTCTAATGACACGATTTAGATTTATTTTAGCCTCTTTTATGTTAGACACGTCTTGGATTCTTGGATTTTGCTTTCAATTTCATGATAAATGTTATTATTGTTATAAAGTTCTAATATGTTTTTTGTTTTGTTTATGTATTTTTTTTAGATCTTTTAAAGCTTTAAATTAATATTAATACCATTTTTAAAAATAAAAATTTTAACATACCCATTTAATTTGTAATAGTTGGTAACACATTTATAATTTGTTATAAATTTTATGACGAATTACTAACGTAAATTTTAAAAATAAATAACCATATTTGATAACGAATTTGAAATTTGCTTGTAAATTACCAACAATTTCTTAAACAAAACTTTTCCATAGATAAAATTACCAATCGATTACCAATGTACTTTTAAAAATATACTATCGAATTTACCAACCAAGTTGGTATTCATTAGTATAGTTGCTACCAACCAGTTACAAACACAATTTAAATAATAAAAAACCAATTTTACTAATTCATTCTTTATTGGTTAGTAAAATTACTAACGGACTTCCAACCGACTTTTGGTTAGTAAATTCACCAACGAAAATCTTGGACTCAAGATTCAAAAATTACCAACAAATTTATTTGGTGTTTACTAACTGATTTTTAGTTGGTAATCTTACCAACAAATTCAAACTGGTTGGTAAAATTTACCATCAAGCCTTTTAGCAACGGATCAATATCCGTTGGTAATTTGTTAGTAACTCAAATTGCCAACCAATTTGATCAATTTACCAATAATTTTTTTTTTTGTTGGTAATTGGGGTTTTTTTTGTATGAATGTTGAGACAAACTTTTGCGGCGGAGATTTGGAGATGCGACATGTTAATGGCTATGGAAAGAAGGTGGATCAAGTTTATTTTTTTAGAAAATTCAGGCCAAGAGGGAGAATTGTTAGGTGTTTGTCCAAATTTTCTTACCATAATTGGTTTTCCTATCTCATGACGGAAAGGACAACATATTTACCATAATTGTGTCTTTCTTTTCCTAGAAGGAAAATATAATTCTTCTATATTTGGCTAGTCTATTTTCTTGTAGGAAAATGTTTGGAGTTCCATAAACTGAAGATCCATCATTCTCACTCAGTAGCATCTACAATGTAGCCATAAGGGTTTTGAGAGTAGTGTTTAAGGGGAGAACTTTACGGGACAAAAGTTAGTGTATCACTTGTTGTGTTTGCCACTTTGTAAGGTTGTTCTCTCGATTTTTGTACTCTCTTTTTATATAGTGGATTACTCATCTCTGCTGTGAATGTAGGTCAGTTGACCGGACCACGTTATATGTTTGTGTCTCTTTTGATATATTTCTCTTTATTGTATAATTTATCATTGTTCAATGTTTGCTTAACTAACTTCCGCATGAAACTAATATATTTGGATCCAATTTAATATTTCAACTAGGGGTTGTACATAGGTCGGGTTGGTTCGGATTTTAGAATTACCAAACCAAACCAATTGTGTTGGGTTATTAAATCTAAAGACCAAACCAAACCAATAAAACTCGAGTTTTTCACTCTCGGTTTTTCTCGGGTTATTCGGTTTTTTCGGATTTTTTTTCCCGGTAAATCTTCGTAAAACAAAACATATAAATTGTGCTCAAAATATTTATCTTTAATCCTAGTAAGATACAATTACATAAAGTATTTTCCAAGAAAATAAGTACAAAATATGAGATATGTCATGGCATTATCCTAAAATATTCAACAATAAAGTCAATTATGCAATATGAATATTCCTAAATAAAAAGTCATAATAAAAATAAAAATAACCTAAAAGTGCTAAATCATGCTAAAATAAGTAGACTAAAAAGATATTATTAATTACATGACTAAACGCTAAAGAAAAAATAATAATAAGTTATGCATTTTTATCTAAATTATTGTAAAAATAAATAAATAAATATTCAATACATTCCCGTTCGTAGTATTGAATTGAATGTCTTTTGTTAGCATTAGTATTGATTTGATTTTGGTTTGAGCTTTTGTTAGCATTATTTAATTTAATAATGTTCATGACTATAAAACTTATTGAAACATTTACAAGTTCTAAGTCCAGCCTTGAAATAATACCTTAAAAGGTAATTATGAATCTTTTTAAGAAATATTTATAAATTACATCATAATAAGTATATTTATATATTAAATATATCTAAAATTTCTATATATATAATGTCGGGTTGGTTTGGTTTCGGTTTGACTTTCTTTAGTTAAAACCAAACCAAACCAATTATGGTCGGGTTTTTTTCTCGATTTGACTCGGATTATCGGGTTGGTGCGGTTTGTCAGTTTGCTTTGTACACCTCTACCCTATAGGTAGGGGTGTACATGGACCGGGTTGGTTCGATTTTTACCAAAACCAAACCAAACCAACTATATCGGTTTGAATTGATTTGGTTTTGTCGGGTTTTTCGGGTTTTTTTATTACATAAATATTATTTCAACTTACTATGTTAAAATTATAGATAAAGCTTTGATAAGTGAATATATGTTTAGTAAATATGGAAAAAATTGACAAACATATGATCTATTAAAATATTCTAATGGGAGATTTTTTTTAGTAACACATGATAGTTATTTTCTTAGCCGTCTAACAATATTTTTTTTTTAATTTACGCTTTCATGGCTAATACATGAGAGGATCCCAAATATTTCTACATTTTCTAAAAAAAATCATTATAAACTCTTAAAAATATAAATAAAATTTATATATTTATATGTCGGTTTGGTTCGGATTTTTTTACTCAATACCAAACCAATTCAAACCAAATCTAGTCGGATTTTTTAATCGGTTTGGTTTGATTTTTCGATTTGGTACGATTTTTCGATTTGGTTTGAACACCCTTAATTTCAACATAGTAAATTAATGTGCTTCCGCGTAAGACTGACTTTGAGCAATTTTTTTCCCGCTGAGTACAATTAAAGGACAAAAGAAAAATCACAAGCAGATCTATTATTATTCGACAGCTTCAACTTGGCCTTAGTCCTCTATGCTCTTTTCATACTTTTCAGTTTCATGTGAGTCATCATTCCACCATATATGCTGTAACCAAACAAACAATGGTTTCACTATCCTCGTTTTGTTTTGTTCTTCATAAGGATAACAAGTTGCTTGTAAGGATTAATATAAGTTTATTTCTATCATACATCATGTCATGTACATGTGTGCTAAACATTTTCTTGCTACAAAAGTTGTGTTACTGTGTAAATTGTTGAAATTCCAAAAGGCTTTATATATATATATATTTACCTTCTTACTCTTCCTCTTTTCCTTTTTAACTCAGCCTCCTCCTTACCTTTGAGCCGTTAATTACTTTCTTTTAAAAAAAAAAATATTTATATATATTAGAGAAATGTCTATTGAGCTTCTGATTCGACTCCAATTGGTTCACGGGTTTATAACTCAAAAGGGTAATGACTTGTCCTTCTACCCTCCTCCCGACTTAAATATCTAAGTTTTATTTGTGATAGAATTTTAACTCGTGACATATGCACCTAACCCACATATTTTTCGTCTTTGTTGACCTGGTATAAATTAAGACCTTACCGAACATTGCAAATTCAGAAGAAAACAAAATTAAACAGGAGGATGCAATCACACACAAAATAAGTAGTAGGCCCTTGTGCCAGATTTTTCCAGCTAATTTCTGTCCAGGCATTCAGGCCAACAAATCAAAAATCAGTTAGCAACATAAGTAAAACTGGCACTTTCATCTGAAATGTGAATCTATCAGAAGGCACTTTCCAAAATTTATATACCTAGTTTTGTTCCAGGAACAAGTGTCTTCCTTTTATTGGTTAACTTTTCGAAAAATAATTCATTAAAGGACTTGCATTTACATCTAAAACATAGAAACAGTGAATCAGGTGATTTTATTAAGTGATTTTACTTCAGCTATGTCTATTCATTTAGAACAACAACAACAACGATCATCCGCATACTTCCCTCCAAAAACTTCTCACATTGCTCTCACAACCTCTTGATTGTAAGAGGTTGTTTACGCAATCTCTCTTGTCTATTCATTTAATTTAGATTTAGAATAAATAATCTAGACAAGTATGGTGGTTGGTTTTTTAATGGTCCCAAAACCAGATATTTACTATCTCTATACAAAGTGAAAGAGTACTATGTAGAATCATGATTAGTATTACATCCAAGGACCATTTTAATATGACAAGTACTATGCTCCAACAACTATCATCTAAATTAACTGACAGATATATAACACAAATGCTATTGTACTTCATTTAATATTACAAGGCCAAATACATTGACAGGCACAAGAATTTGAACTTGGCACCGATTTTCACATGAACACTTATAATTCGGGGCTTTTCTATCAGGCACTCGAATATCCTTCCAAGTGTGCCAGTTAAACATAGATTGTTTGGCTTGTAATATAGCGTGACTTTAATAAATAAAAAATAGGCGCGTGAAGATTGATTTTTTTGCTGACATGGAGGATTCCAACGGTAAAAACAAGATTCTTTATAAGCCGATTCGCATGCCAGTTTTTTATTGAAGTCGTGCTATATTATAAGTTAGCAGTCTGTGTTTAATTGGCACACTTGGGAGGATGTTCGAGTGCTTGATAGCAAAGACCCAAACTTTAAGTGTTCATGTAAAAGTCGGTGCCAAATTTCGGTGTCCGTCTATGTAGTTGGTCATATTACAAGGACCATTGAAATATTACAAGTAATACGTTTTTTTTTACCTTATAAAACTTATTTTACTATTATATAGGAGGACAGAGGAGGACAATGGAATCTACAACTCTTATTTGAGAGTCTCTCACCCTATCATTAGACTAAAAGCTTTGATGGAGCACGATAACGCTTTTATTTTCCTGTAGGGGTAGCTTTTAATGAATTAGTTAATTTCCTCTTGTGGAGGGGAAGCAGAGGAATTGTTGTTGGATTACAATATTAAATGTTAAGAGGAAGAAATATCTGGTGAATAAATGCAAAGGGAAATGGAAAAGAAATACTGTATGCTACATTGAAAACAGATATATCATTAGCCAAAAGGCCATGTTAGTATGTTGCTTAACCTGAAACTACTTTATGTCAACATATAGGAACAAAGAGACCCCATGAGCCATGAGAATGAATTAACAAGCTTCCCAATTTTTTAATTTTAATCTAGATCTGCTTTGTCCATATATCAAGACTATAAACTAATAAGAAGATGAGACAAAAAATTGTTTCTTCAACTTCAAACACCTTTTGGGCATCACACTTTGATACAAAGAGGAAAACAAACGCAACTTAGGCCATTATGGTATTATACATCACATCCAAACAAACATCTTTTTCATTTTCTTTTTCTTTTTTAGTTTTGTTTTTTCAAGAGTGGTATTAGAGCCAACTTGCACGTCACTATTTCGTCTACGCTAGAGGACGGCCAATATGCTTATCTCTCGTGTTTTTAGCATCGAATAACTCTACCTCAGAAGGCTTTCCATTTATCTTGGAATGTAACCAGGCATCTTAATTAAGGGTGTGCATTTAATTTATCGATTCAATTTTGACCCTTATTGATAATTACTTATCGATTATCGATTTGTCATATGCTTATCGTTATCATTTCAATAAGGTTTAGATTTTTTCGATTTCGATTTATCGATTTTGGAGGCTTATCGATTCGATTATCGATTACACCAATAAAAAAATTTGCGGGATTCCACGAAAAGTATATCGCTATAAACGCGCCTAACTAATATGGATAAAAAGAAGCTAAAATAAGACGAACACCATTTATAATATAAAAATTATGTCAACAAGCACATGCAACAAAACTAAAGTAAGGGATCAAATGTATGCCACCAACACTCCAACGGTATAAAAAAACAAAACAAAACAAAACACATCATCACGGCTAATTCTGTTTTCCATTAATTTGAACTTCATTCCCTTGATCTTTAAATATGATCATTCCTTAAATGTGGTTGAGGAAATAATAGAGTAAGAGACTTAGGGTAAAGAAAAGGGTATAGATTAGGGAAAATAATATTGTATAGCCGCTTTCAAAATAGTAACGGAATATATATACATTCTGTATGTTATATTAATCTACACAAATAGATAATTACTCATTTAACAAGCGTCTACAGTCTAGAGGTGTGCATTCGATTTATCGATTCGATTTTTTACCCTTATCGATAATTACTTATCAATTATCGATTTGTACATATGCTTATCGTTATCGTTTCAATAAGATTTCGATTTTTTCGATTTTGATTTCGATAACAAATAATCGATTCGATTTATCGATAAATCGATTTGAATACACACCCCTAATCTTAATCACTAGAGTGCATATGCATATGCTCAAGTATTTCAATACAAGGCTGGCCCTCAGAAGATACAGCCAAGAACAGCTCAAGCTTCTGATGATATTGTTGACAAAAGGCAACGGGCCCATCTTGGGCCTGGGTTTGGTGTTGGTGTAGGGGCCTCTTCTACTATACCTGCCAAATGGCTCTGTTCCCTGACCATGTGCGTCAAATCATAGGTTTTTAAGAAATCCAATATCACCATGTAAATAATGCAATTCATGGTATATCTTGCGTCCTATCACCTCCTATAATTCCAACAACTTTTAGAGATACACTTCACCCAATTATAGTTTAATGTAGCCTTCCTGGTGGAACCACCACACTATTAACAGAACCCAGAAAATAAAAGTAAAAGTGTAAAACAGTATATTATTACATTCTACTCACCGAAACAACCGTTTAAAATCATACCTCATAGTAGTAATTTTTTCCAATTAGAGTTATATCCGGAATTTATGCCTACCTCTTTAAGAGGCTAGGCTGAATCTCTTCTTTTCATTGTGACATACACCCTTAGCTTGTTCGGTTGTATTTTATAAGTTTTTCCTGTACCGCCGAGAAATTATCATAGGCTAGTATAATAAAATGGTTCGATGAATTAATTGACTCGCCGTTTATTTTATACGTTTAAACGAGATATTAGTTTGACTTGCGTAAAATTCAGGGGAAGGCATTTTTGAATCATGTGATCATAAAAGCTTAAGGGGCAAAAATGTCGTGTGACTACAAAAGTTTCTGGGTAACATAAAATAGATAAAATAAAAATTATGAAATTAAATTATTTTTAAATATAAAAATATGTTATTAGGAATAATATATAAACTAATAAGGAAAGTATGTCATTTAAATGTAAAACGGACGGAGTAATGACATTAACAATAGAGGAGAAACCAGAAAATTAGGGACGATATATGCAAAATAGCTCCTTTGGAAAAGATCCAAAAATTAATTAAAACTAATCGTTATTGTTTGGGAATCTGATAAAGTGAAAAGGACAAATCTACTAGAATAACAGATGAGGAGTTCCTGGGGAATATTAACTACCCTTTTCACTGCTTACCTAAGCAATTTGTATACTAGCACTGCGTTGCCCATGCTAATAACTTTCCAAAGCCAAAGATCTCATAGGAGAAAAAGATGATCTCATGAAACACTTTTTGACAAGCAAAATTAGAGGATCTAACATAAAGTTTCCATGAATGGCTAAACAAAATCCCATCACAATAAGCAGTAGTGGATTTGCCATCAATTACTACATACAAAATAGATAACAGAATAACATAAAAAAACATTACCATAAAGTGAAAAGAAAAATCTATACAATCACTTAAAAATATCTATCCACTCTGATGGATGAGAGTAGATATAGTAGTAGTAATAATAATAATAATGATTAGATATACAAATTTTATTACCTTGAAGAAACAGGGTTCAAAGCTTTAGCAAAACCATTCATTGCTCCATAACCCTTTGAACTGAACCCTAAACATCCAAGCAATCCTTGCCTGTACGGCAAAAATGTCTTCTTCCTCATTTCTTCTGCTTGTGCTCTATTTGTAGTGTAGTGCAACTCATGAGGCGACGGTGGCACTCTTCTCTTCCCTATCCCATTTGCTACATTTCCATTCACAGGCTTCTTCTTCCCTTCTTTTGTCTGTTTCACTTTCTTAGTTTCAGAAGTATCTGCAGAGTCGGTAGGTGGAGTTTTGTGGGCTGAAATTTTCTCGAGTTTCTTGTCTTTTACAGGTGAAAATGAGATCCCACTCCAAAACTTGTGACCGTTGTTTCTTCCTTCACTTTTACTTCTATATAAAAACTCCTTTAAGAATACCCATCTTTTTGAGCTCCTCCCCACTGAAGACGACCTCGAAGAAGAGCCAGAAGGACACGGCGTCGTTTCATTCGAAGTTTCTTCCTCATCTAATTGTTTTATTATCTCTTCTATTTCATTCTTCTCGTTTATCTTCTCCTTGACAACTTCTAATTCCTCCTCCTCTTCATAATCCTCATGCCACTCGAACGACGTCGTTCGAAGTGGTGACATGGATCTAGTCCTTCTTCTCAACGACCTATTATGCAGCTTCATATCTCTTCCCCTACAGCCTTTCTCCTCTTCATCCTCATTTTCGTCGAGATCAAGCAATGGTGCGAGGATTTGTGGGCGTTTAAGGTGAGTGGAAAGCTTCATCGGCCGGATCTGGCCGTTAAGGAATAACTCGTCAGCAGAGCTCATGGATCCATCCGCGGCGGCGCCATCGGTAGTAAGCCTAGCAGAGAAGTCGAAATCTTCGGAAGGAGAAGAAATTGAAGTGCTAACAACATTCTTCTTCACACTTGTGGTCGACAAAACAAAGTGCATAGGACTCGCCGGAGCACTGTAATAGAAGCCACTGTGTTGTTGGCCACGGCCTGGACTTGAAGGAGCACTAACGTAGGGAGTGGAACATGAACTATCAATATCGTCAGAGAACATGCCGGACTCTACCGCAGAACCAGCTTCAGTTTCGATTTCGGGTTCCGGCACGGCGGATGAAGTGGTAGCTGTGGCGGTAGAGGAGGTGTGATTTTCGAGGGCTTTCATAATTTTCTGTGAAAGGTTTGTGCTGAAATGGGGAGTGATGTGTGCAAAAAATAGAGAGAAGAAAAGGGGCTTTTGGGGAAGAGAGTAACGTAAGAGAAAGACCTTAAATGTTGAGATATATAACGACAATGCCACTAGCAGTAGTGAGTCAGAAAATAGTACTGCTGGCCTACTCTTTTTATTTTGATAAAAATTGATTGATGCGATGTATTTTTAAAAATTGTTAAATTTACATGAGGCATGAGCATTAATTGAGTGCTCTGCACGGATGTTTCTACATTTATGTTTCTTTTTTAAATGACTTTTTCATAAATTCAAAACCTATAGCATTTTGAACTGAAAATAGGAGTTTCATTTCTGAAAATAATTCAAATTTAAATGGTATAGCTTTTACAGAATGGTACGTAAAATATTTTCTAAAAATCTAATTGAGGCCAGAATGCTAATAGTTAAATTCAAAATCTAATAAATAAAAGTAAGTTAAATGTTAGCGAAGTTGTATTAGGGTAAAATTGCTTGTAACGAATAGTCGAATGATAGTGTGCCAAGTGAAATCGAAGATAGGTAAAAGGCGAAAGTCAAGTAATTATCAATACCAAAAATAACAAGCTACAATTAGTATTGGATAAACACCAATGGGTGTCTCGTCAATGGGAGTGGTTTGATTGTTTGCCATTCGATAACATTCAATAAATAATATTTCTTATTATTAAATTAAATGAGCAGTCGTTACAGAGAATAATTGCATTCATGGCATACCGTTACATATTCATTGATGGCCCTTTATTGTTATTTAAGAGGCTTGATCCTAGGATCTTGGAGATAATTTTATTTATGGTCATCGAACTTTGTGTTTGTTACCCAAAAGTTACTTCTTTTTTTTTACGTAAAAATCATTCAAATTGTGTTCATTACACAAAAATCACTTTTCTTTCTTTTGTTACATAAAAATTATTTTACTTTGCTCTAATTATTATAAAAGTCACATTTTTACTTGAAAAATCTATTATGCGCTTAATATTATATAAACTTTCATATGTTTAACTATGTATTATATTTTTAAATAAAATAACTTAATATTATTTTATTTATTATTTTTATAATATATTTGTATATTTAACTTTTTCTTAATTTTAATTTTCAAGATATATTATAGCGTTATAAAACAACTTTTTTCAGCAAGAGTTAAAGCGACAGGGAATGGAAGGAGTAACAAGTTCTAATATCTATGTTTCAAAGAAAAGTTTTTCAAAAATATTTCTTTGGCATAGCAAGAACTACGGGTACATGGACCGGGTTTGTTCGATTTTTATCAAAATCAAACCAAACCAACTATATCGGTTTGGATTGGTTTGGTTTTGTCGGATTTTTCGGGTTTTCGGATTTTTTTATAACATGAATATTATTTCAATCTTACTTTATTAAAATTATAGATAAAGCTTTGATAAGTGAATATATGTTTAGTAAATATGGAAAAAATTGACAAACATATGATCTATTAAAATATTCTAATGTGAGAACTTTTTTAGTAACACATGATAGTTATTTTCTTAGTTATCTAACAATAATTTTTTGTTAATTTACGCTTTCAGTGCTAATACATGAGAGGATCCCAAATATTTCTACATTTTCTAAAAAAAATCACTATAAACTCTTAAAAATATAAATAAAATTTATATATTTATATATCGGTTTGGTTTGAATTTTTTTACTCAATACTAAATCAAGTCAAACTAAATCTAGTCGAATTTTTTAATCGATTTGGTTTAGCTTTTTGGTTTGGTGTAGTTTTCCGGTTCGGTTTAAATACGCCTAGCAAGAACAATTGATTTCTTCTTCTCAAAGGAAGCAATACTTGATGAAAGATAATATTGCACAAACTTTTAGAAACTAGTTGTTGTAAATTCTCAAAGCAATGCATGATTCATCTTTTGTAGTTCTTCTACTTTTGAGTCGAATAGATTAGATTTGGGAATCATCATTAGCATATAGTCAAGGGGACTAGACTTCTTTTTGACCAATTAGAATGTCTAGAGTTTTATGATCAAGAAGAAGTACTACGAGTAGTAAACATCTTAGAAATGATGGATAGCATGCATGAATTTTTGGTATGAATTATTATGTGGTAAGACAAAAGCAAATGATGGTGAGAAGTATACTATAATAGACTCGATCCATAAAAGGTTGATTTTGCTTTCCGGAAGTGTGGAAAAGGCCACTCCATTTCTTGTGATATACTATTGCAAGTATTCTTGCCATGCCATGTCCCAACATTAGCAAAAGGTCTAAATTATGGCTCCTCCCAAAAATTACACAATAATTTTTCCTCCCATCTTGTCTCTTTCTCTTCCTCTACTTTTTCTGTATTAGTGGAAAATGCTATTCCAAGGATTTAATTAAATAAATTGGAATTTAAAGATAGATACATTGATTGATACATTTAGAAATAATAAAGAGAAAAGGATACATTCATACAAGCGATATTTTGAAAGGAAATATGTGTGTTTTACATAGTAAGTATTATTTAAATACTTTTGATCTTCATGAATGAATTTACCTTAAAGAGATGGAATACAAATTATGTAATTCATACAACTTCAAATATTATCTCTGCTAGAGAGAAATTAACAACAAATAAAAGTGGAAACTAACAAGTGTTTTTCAACTCCTAGAGAGTCTCCCAAGTCCAAATGATTAGTAGTGACTTTTCAAAAATGACAAAGTAAAAAACTACTCCTACTATATGTTTGGAATGTTAAGATTAGACTGAATTAGATAAATTTAGAACTCAAGACAAGTTGATCATTATCTTGGCCACTCTTTTTCCTTTTGAATTATCTTTACCAAATAATATAAGGTGTTGAGTAGCTTGGGAGTTGTAAGTGCAGTGGCGAGGGGAAGGAGAGCTAGACTTGCAGGTCATCTCTAGGAGAGGAAGTTTTAAGTAACTTGGATCTATTATTCAGAGGGATGGAAAGATGGATGAAGATATCACACATCGTATTGCGGCGGGATGGATAAAATGGAGATTCACTTCTGGTGTTTTGTGTGACAAGAATGTGCCACCGAAATTTAAGGGTAAGTTCTACATAGTGGTAGTCAGACCAACGATATTGTATGGAGCTTAGTGTTGGCCAGTCAAGATCGCTCATGTCCAGAAGATGAAGGTAGCAGAGATGAGAATATTGAGATAGATGTGCGGGCACCACCATATTAGATAGGATAAGAAATGAGGTTATTCGCAACCAGGTGAGTGTGGTTCCTATTAAGGACAAGATGCAGGAAGCACAACTTAGGTGGTTTGGTCATGTGAGGAGGAGGATCGCAGACACCACGGTGAGGAGGTGTGAGAGGTGATATTGCAGGGCCTATGGAGAGGTAGAGGTAGGCCAAAGAAGAGGTGGTGAGAGGTGATTAGGCAAGACATAACGTAATTTCAACTGACCGAGGACATGACCCTTGATAGAAAGGTATGAAGGTCGATGATTAGGGTAGTAGAGTAGGTAGTCTAGAGTGTTCATAACTGTATCATTGACATGCAGTCTCGCTTTATGTTGATAATAAGTTTTATGGCTAACCTTTATTTCGAACAACAATTTAAAGAAGGGGAAAAAATTTATTAAGTGGATCACATCATTAATCAAGCCAAATTGGTTTACTAAATACTTACTGCAAATAGGAAATATTGCATCAATTTTCCAAGTTCAATTGGGATGATTTTGACTTTTGGAAAGATAACTACTCCACTAGTCCTAGCCATACATGTGGTTGGTTTTAGAGCCACATTTTCCCTAGAAGGTAGGGGTAATTGGGAAGCGCATACAATATTTGGATATGACTTTGAGGACGGTTTATGGTAGGGGAATAGGGTTAAATATGGTAAATACACTATAGTTTAGAACTACAAAGTGGGCAAATTGGCACGAAAAGATTAAAAAAGGAGTAAAAGAGCATAGGGAGAAGAGTTTAGGGGGTCATAATAGAGTAGAATAAAGTTAGACTTGGGGAATTGGGAAAAAAGACAATGGACCACACAAATATTAGCCTGCAAATAACAGAGGCTGGCACGTTCCCCTGCGGCCTAAAAGTTCAACGGTTTTTATTCCTCTGTTATGCAGCCTCACCATAACTTCCCCGGCTTCCTATTTATCTCCCCTAGTCGCATAAGATCATATCATTTCGTGCATGCACGTTCTCTATTAAAGGACTGTTTGGACTTTGGAGTACTAATATTTCAATTCTATAATAAATAAATATTTTTTTTCTTTCTTTTTCACTTTTATAAGGGGGCGACAAATGGTTAAAAGAAAACAGTTAATCATATTTAAGAAGTTATGGATAATATGATTATTCGATTAATTTGTTTTTTATCCATCAATATGATTCGGTTCAAATAATTTATCCGTATTTTTTTTACCCGTTTTCTACCCAAACCATATCTGATCCGACTCGCCCCTTTGTCACTCCTAATTGTAAGTGGTTGGAGAAAATTTAACTGACAAAAGTAGAGCTGCAATATGGGTGGGGTCGGGCTAGCCTAGCCTAACTCACGTGGACTTTAGCAATTGACGGGTTGGGCAGGGCTAGCCCACCATTTTAATGGCCTTATAATGGTTAGTCCACACCAACCCTATGTGGGTCTCAGACTCCCACATGCCGGCCCATCATTTTCTAAATATAATTTTATATTTTTTCTTTAAGTTCCAACTTAATAACTTGTTATACTGCTCCAATATATCACAATAAACACTAAAAAGGTAGAAAAAAATAAGACTATATATCATTCTCTAAAATTCAAAAAAACAAACTATTCAAGAGAACGTCCATGATACTTATGGGATATCCAACATATTGTAACGACTCGATCGGTCGTTTTTCTTTCTAGAACCCCATTCCCCTAAATAAGACGCCATGTGCATGCTTTTACTGATTTATGACTTGCGGAGTGGTTGGTTCGGGATTTGAAAGAGTTCGGGTCGAAATCGGAACACTTGGTTCCTTAAGGTTGGCTTAAAAGGACAAGTTTGACTTCGGTCAACATGTTGATTAAACAATCTCGGAATCGGGATTTTACGGTTTCAATAAGTCCGTATAATAATTTCAGACTTGGGCGTATTTTCGGATCGAATTTTGGATGAACCGGGAGCGTTTTGGCGCTTAATAGTAAAAATTGGTTCTTTGAAGGTTTTGAAGTTCTTTAAATTTGGTTTGGAGCGGGTTTTGGTGATATCGAGGTCCAAATGGAAATTCGAGATCGGAAATAGTTCTGTAATGTCATTTAAGGCTTGCACTCAAAATTTGGTGTCATTCCGAGTAGTTTAAGTACGTTTCGGCGCATTGGAAGTAAATTGAAGAACTTGAAGTTCATAAGTTTGATTCAATTGATTTTGGGGTGTGAGTATTAGTTTTAATATTGTTTCGGGCACTCTGAGAGTTCGAGCGAGTCCATTTTATGATTCCAGACTTGTGGGTATGTTCGGGCGGGGGGCCCGAGCGTCAATTGGACAAGGCTCGGACCAAGTTGGGAGCTTCAAGTAACAGCTGAAGCTCCCCAAATCTGTCATAATCGCACATGCGCTTGGCCAGTCGTATGTGTGAGCCACGAGCCGCAGAAGCGAGAAATCAAGGGCAGCCCAAGAACCACAGATGGGGAAGATTGGGCCCACCTGCGTGACCGCAGGTGCGAGAGTTGTGGTGGCAGGTGCATCTAGGCTCGTAGAAGCGGCCCCTTCTGTCTGCAGATGCGGAGACTGGCCTGGTGAGAGAAATGCGCACATGCAATGGTTTTTCCGCAAGTGTGAGACCGTAGATGGGGCCAAGGCACCGTAGGTGCGAAAATCGATGGGCAGTGAGGTGTCATTTAGTATGGATTTAGGCCATCGCATTTTCTTCCACTCTTGGGTGATTTGAGAGCTTTCAGGGAATGGATTTCGACCTAGCTTTGTGAGAAAAGTAATTTCTACTTAATGTGAGTTTAACACATAGATTATGAGTACATTTTAATAGGAAAATTGGTAGAAATTACGGGTTTAGATGAAAAACCTAGGGTTTAATAAAAATGGGATTTTATCATGAAAAATAATATGAAACTTAGTGAAAATCATATATTTATGTTCCTAAGGTTATGGGTAACACTTTCTTCGAAAATTTCCGGGATTCGAGCATGTGGGCCCGGAGGTAAATTTTAGAAACCATACATTTAGGGTTGAGTAATCACTTAAATAGTTGGAATATAAACTTTTGAACATATATTGATTAATTTTTACACTATTTGAATAGTTTTGGATTGTTCTGCTTCGATTTGAGGGTTTAAGCATAATCTTAGACTGGAAAGTAGGCTTTGAGACGAGGTAATTCTCTTTTCTAACCTTGTAAGAGAGAATTTACCCCAAAGGTGAACTTAATTAATATGTTTTGTGATTTGTGGGGGCAACGTACGCACGAAGTGATGAGAATCCGTACGTAACTACTATTCATATTTATGTCTGGGTAGTTTTAGGTTTATACCATGCTTTGTGGACATCGTTATCTGATTTTGTTTGTTAATTATATCGAATGGAACTAAGTTAAGGATTTTCCAGATTTTAAAATATTCAAGTTGAATTTCCTTTATTTGAATAGAATCCACAAACATTGCGATTTATTGATAGATTTATGTTTGACCGCTTCGCAAGTATATTTCGCGAGGAGGGTGATTCTTTCCACTACTCTCATGGGAGCGTTTTTGCCTCTGCATGTTAATAGATGCATCTATGGCTCGCGCCTTTTGACCCTCGGCAGTGCACATTTTATATTTATGTTGGATCAGCTCGAACGTCCTCGGCGAAATTCGTGCGTGATAATATAACTGGAGATCCCTTTTATAACTAGTATAAATTCATTGTTTGACAGATCATTTATTTTAAATGAAGAAAGTGATTTGGGTTCTTAAATATAAAGAAAGAATTATTCAGTTATTTCTTGTTTCTGAGTTTTACTGTTATCTCTATATATCATGCTTAATTAGAATTTCATATTATCACATCGTTGGACCTTAGTAAGTGCGGAGTCGACCCCTCGTCACTACTTTTTTAAGGTTAGACTAGATACTTACTGGATACATAATTTTATGTACTCACTCTACACTTCTGTACTTAATTGTACAGGACTGAGGCAGGTGCATCTAGTTACTAGTCTGGCATGCATATGATCCTCATTTCGAGACTTCACAGTGAACTGCCTTCTGAGCAGTTCTGTAGCAGCTGGAGTCTTCTTTATGTTATATTTTTTTTGTCTATTCTCTTTCAGACAGTGGACTATTTATTTGTATATTCTAGTAGAATGCCCACATACTTGTGACACAAGGTCCCGACACACACACTAGTAGACTTATGATTTTGAATTTGTCTTCATGATTACGATTTGTACTCATTTTCTTCCGCTTATTTATGTTACATTTTCAAAACTCCTAAATTTTTTTAACAAATGAGAAAATGTTATCCACTTAATAATTTATTTAAACGGAAACCACTGGTTCAAAATATGTGTTGGCTTGCCTAACAACAGTGTTGGGCGCCATCACGGCCTATAATGGAATTGGGTCGTGACATACATCGTTCATCAAACACATTTTAATCTGTTTGTGAGAAGGTTGTCTTAACATCTTCACTTTCATCTACATCTACAATTCGTGTGTAATATTAATTAGTTAAATATTAAGAATACTTAATTTTTAAAACTAATTAACATTTTAAGAGCTTGATCTTTTAATATGATAGTCTTAATAAACTTTAATCTTGTGATACTCCTCTTGTTATTTTTTATGTCATATACTTCTTATATTTCATATATTTTAAATACGTATTTTATTAAACCCACGGGACGGTCCAACCCAAACTCAGTCAAGCCTCAAGGGTCACGAGCTTACTCGGGCCGGGCTCAAAAGCCTCATTTTAAGTGGGCTTCAAAAATTCTTGTCCAGCCCTGCAAAATCACAGGTTGGACTAGGTTGGCTCAACCGGCCAAGACAAAAGTCACACTCTTATTCGAATGATAATCACACTGTTATTCGGACGATAATTTCTTAACAATTAAGCTATCTCAAGATTGTTTACCGTGAAAACAGTAACTGCAATTAAATTTGTTAAATGGAATTCTAAAAATACGTGATCTATTCCCGAGCTAGTTTGTTAAAGCAGATGATGCTAGTATTATGAAATTTAGCAATAGGGCAGAAGATAAACGAGATAACAGGCGAACCAAAGGGTCTGCTACCCGAGCGTGAGCTCAGTCGGACAGGACTTCAAGGTCGACCTTGGGGTCGAGCTCGGGTCGTCGGGGATATTCGAGTGTAATCTAACAGCTAGAAATATAATCAAATAGAGCTATTTATAACCTAAAATGAGTTTGTACGATGAAGAACACATATAAAATGAAGAACACGTTCAAAGGCAAAGGATATCGAGGTATCCTCAGTATCAGTGATAACCAATGAGCTTTTTGTAAGAAAAGAGAGAGAGAGAGATATTATTTCACTTTGTAGAATTGTGGGAGCAACAACAGTGGTTTACAAGGAAGGGTGAGTGCCCTTTATATAGGAGAAAAGACGTAGTAATGAATACATATATATCTAATATACAAAATACAGAGACGTGGCGGCTTGACTTGATATCCCAGCAGATGCTAGGGATAGGCCGGTCTTGTCAGATTCAACAGCGTGCCTCGGTGGACTCCTTTCTTTATTTTGATCTCAGCTTCGAATCAGGTCTTGATAGACCTCGAAGGAAAGGACTGAGCTGTGGCTTTATATCCTCGGGGTCTCGAGATGTCTAACCGAGGTGGCGTCATATCCTCGGGATATTGAGGTATCTTCCCTAGATGGCTTGATGGCAGGAAATCGAGCCCTCTGATTTCACCGCGTACAGATAGTCTTCGTGTTTCTCAAAACGAAGCGATGAGAAACGGTTATGATCATTGGTTCTCTGAACTCCTCATGGCGATGGTACATTGGCGATCCATGTCGTGGCATAATTTTTTGTGATAGATGACTTATCTAGTAAGCCCCTGCTCAATACTCTGCCACTCCCGTTCTTCAAAGCAAAAAAGTGCTGCCATCGGTTTGGTTTCTCAAGGATGCATTAATCGCGCCCGTCAGTTAGTCTTCCAAAGCGTAGATGACCATGTCATAATCCCCTTTAAATGGGGGTGCCTTGTCTTTGTTTTCCTTATCTCAACGCTCTCGTTGGCTTGCTTTCCTTTTCCTTCTTATCCTCTTCTTTTTCCCTTGAAGATCATGTTAGGGGCTTATGATCTCAAGGCCATTTAGAGGAGTTTCCTTGGACCGCGTTGTGGCCTTCCATCGGGGCCTCCCTTCGTTGAACATAAGCATGTTGTCCCACTATTACTGTGATCGTCGATATGTTGGCCTTACTGCTGCTGCTGGTTCGAGGTGATAAGGGACGGGGGGCCAGCTTCACCTTAATGTAGAAAGTTGTTCGGATTATACACAGCTGCTCACTCTTCTGCCCTGGCCCAGTGTGACACTTCATTCCTAGGGTTTTTTCTTTCCCAAGGGATAAAGTGGCATTACCGGCTTTTGAGGTTGGGGCCCACCAAATCTTCAACCTTTGGCTTCGGCGGGTCATGTCTCTTTTCTTTGCCTCCTCTGCGTCCCCTTCTTTTCCTCTTTTTTATCTCCTCCGGCGGGGATCCCTTGGGGGATTGAGCTGGGAACCTATGGGAGGTGGAAGTCGAAGGAGTCACCCTCGAAGATACGTGCTCGAGGACGCTAATACCAGAGATGGATTCTCGAGGACGGACCAGACGTCTGGGTTTTATCACATATACATCCCTCATTCCTCCGCTTTAGGTGTAGACCCCTGTAGGCTTTTTTAATTGTATGTAATGATATCTCGAGGATTGTTGTAAGTGAATATTTGTGCAAGTATAAAAGATTTTCTCTTGGTTTCTTCCTTCGATGTTTGCCTCGTTCCTATATATATATATATATATATATATATATATATATATATATATATATATATATATATATATATTTCTTTTGGTGTCTTCGAGCGCATGTTCCTGTTATGTCATCTGTGATACTGGCATTGGGCGCGAGTGCTGCATCCGGCCTTATGCTGTCGAACTAGTTGTATGTGGGGTCCTTTTTGTGATTCCCCCACCTGGGCCCGAATTGGGCCACAATCTTAGGTCGTCGGAGCCCTTTCTTCGTGCAAAAGTGTGATCGTAGCCTTGGGGCCTCGAAAAATGGCCGTTGAGAAAAAACTTGTCTGGGATCCACGGTCTCGGTTCTTTTACCGGGAGTCTGCTCGGGTATACTGATCCCGAAGGGGCTCCCAGTTGGTCGTCGTCGACCCTGATCTTTGAGTGGTACCGGTTGTGGACGTCCGACCAAGTCACGGTTGGGTATTCGATTAGGTTCTGCTTCATCTGCTTTGAGGCCACTGAGCTTCATTCGTTTAGGCCTTGGGTGAAGGCCTGTACCTCCCAATCGCCGGAGACGGGTTGCAGTTCCATTCGTTCCATTTGGAAGCGGGACACGAATTCTCGCAGCATCTCATTCTCTCTTTGTTTGATCTTGAAAATGTCGGACTTCCTTGTTGCAACCTTGATGGCTCCCGCATGCGCCTTTACGAAGGAATCTACTAGCATGGCGAATGAATCTATGGAGTCGGGATCCAAGTTGTGATACCACATCATGGCCCCTTTCGAAAGTGTTTCCCTAAATTTTTTCAGTAACTCGGACTCGATTTCGTCATTTTTATATCGTTGCCTTTTACAGCGTAGGTATAGGCGATGACGTGCTCGTTGGGGTTGGTGGTGCCGTTGTATTTGGGGAGTTCCGGCATCCTGGAATTTTTGGGAATGGGCTTCGGTTCTGCTTCCTCGGGGAACGACCTCTGCACAAATTTCCTCGAATCCAAACGTTTTAGGACCGGGGGTGCTCCCGGTATATGGTACTCAAGAATTGTAGGTCTCGACTTTTTTATCGTTGGCGGCAATCATTTTTTCGCTCGATTCGATCCTTTTGGGAAGGTCCTCCAGCATCTTCAGTACGGTGGGGTCAGCAGTTGACCTGATATCATTTGATTTTTCGTGTATTTGCTCGGCGGGGGGAGCTGTTTCTGGTGCTGGTGGGATGGGAGTCCTCGGATGGCTTTGTAACTGAACAATGGCCGATTGTTGTGCCTACAACATTTCAAAAATAACGTGAAGACTAACTTCTTGTTCTTCCCGGGCTGGGGTTTTTTGAACTTCCCGTCGGTCGCTGTGTTGCACGCTTATGTCGGCCTGAGAAGTTTCACGGACTTGTTGCGCGTCCTCTGAGTCCGCGTCCGCTAGTATTGGTCCGGGTGCATTATCGGGATCTTGTAGCGGTGCTCCGGCAGGCAGGATAGCTACACCATTTTCCCCGCAATCATTCGGGTGGTCGTTCTCAGCTCTGTTCACCAAGCCAGACATTTTTATCTGAAATCAAAGGATCTTGGGCAAGAAAAATTGTAAAAGATGATATGCGTTTGTGTAATGAAACTAGCAAGAAAATAATCACTATTATTTTTAGCCCCACGGTGGGCGCCAAACTATTTACCGTAAAAATGGTAACTACAATTAAATTTGTTAAATGGGACTCTAAAAATTCGTAATCTATTCCCGAGCTAGTTTGTTAAATCAGATGATGCTAGTATTATGAAATTTAGCAATAGGGCGGGAGATAAACGAGATAACGGGCGAACCAAAGGGCCTGCTATCCGGGCATGAGCTCAGTCGGATGGGACCGGGCGAACCAAAGGGCCTGCTATCCGGGCGTGAGCTCAGTCGGATGGGACTTCGAGGTCGACCTTGGGGTCGAGCTTGGGTCGTCAGGGATATTCGGACGTAATCTAACAGCTAGAAATATAATCAAATGGAGCTATTTATAACCAAAATTGAGTTTGTACGATGAAGAACACATATAAAATGAAGAACACATTCAAAGGCAAAGGATATCGAGGTATCCTCAGTATCAGTGATAACTAATGAGCTTTTTGTAAGAAAAGAGAGAGAGATATATTATTTCACTTTGTAGAATTGTGGGAGCAACAACAGTGGTTTACAAGGAAGGGTGAGTCCCCTTTATATAGGAGAAGAGACTTAGTAATGAATACATATATATCTAATATACAAAATACGGAGATGTGACGGCTTGACTTGATATCCCAGCAGAGGCTAGGGATAGGCCGGTCTTGTCAGATTCAACCGCGTACATCGGTGAACTCCTTTCTTTATTTCGATCTCAGCTTCGAATCAGGTCTTGATAGACCCCGAAGGAAAGGACTGAGCTGTGGCTTTATATCCTCGGGGTCTCGAGATGTCTAACCGAGGTGGCGTCATATCCTCGGGATATCGAGGTATCTTCCCGAAATGGCTTGATGGCGAGAAATCGAGCCCTCTGATTTCATCGCGTACAAAGATATTTCGACAAAGATACGTTTCACTAATGTTTAATTGGTTATTATTGAAAAACTAGTGAAAACATGTCATGCAAAAAGTCTAAATTCACATTCGGGAAGTATATGCGCGCATTGTCGATATAAAAGAATAGTAATATGAGTTCTAAAAAGATGCATAATTTGTTTCTGCATATATTTACAAAAATAATTATTTTTTATTTGTTTCATCTATTCAATTAGTTTATTTAGGGCTACACAGAAGCAATGAATTGTACCACAGAAATCATTGATTATCATAGATTGTGGTGGTGTGGTAAGTACTCACCTACCGGTTAATCGGAGGGTAGTGCAAGCTGTGAGTATGAAGTTATTCTTTACCCCCAAGATCAGCTTTATTAGCGCGAATACGGATCAATTGGTTCAAATGGGTGCTAGACACTGAATGAGAAAAAAAATAACCCAATTAAATAAGCAAAATATAAAGAACCCATGATTATACAAACGATCCCTTTAATGACTTGAAAGTGAAGGGATAAACATACACTCGAGGAGCAGGTGAACAAAACCTTCTCCATAGGATTCTGACTTAGGGCAGCCAAGGCTATAAGGTTAGTGCAATTAATAATTAATCATTGATAAACAATATTCTATAAACTGTCAACATTAATTCTATTATTAAATCTGTTAAATTAATCTGAATAAGAGTAAGATGCAGTAACATACTAATACGGAGACCCTTTTCAGCTTTCCTATGCCCAAGAAAAGAACGAATAAGTTGGTCACCCAGATTTGTGCGGAGATGATAGTCACAGCCAATCACTGTTTGACACGTTTAGTTTATTAAAAAAAATTCTTTAACTCTTTCTTTTTGTAAAATAATATCATCATTTTTTTCTTAAATACAACAACAACAACAACAATAACACAGTAAAATCTCATTAATGAGGTCTGGAAAGGGTAGAGAATACGCAAACATTACCCCTACTTTGGAGGGATAGAGATGTTGTTTTCGAAAGACCATCAACTCAGAGATCGTTTTTTCTTAAATGCGCTCTAAAATTATCCGACGTAGAAATTAGTGGTATCGAAATAGATCTCTCACATAATAAATATGTATTCGATAATAGCCCCTATTCTCCCTTTCAACTTGATTAATTTCTTGTTGATTTCTAACACTCCTTAGTGAAGTTTATACATGTAGAAAGTTTATGAACAATATTAAGGTAGAAATTGTCAAAAAGTTAATTGAGAATCAAGTAAAATTTATTTGATCCTACTAAAAGTAAAAATTAACTAACATTAAAAGAATAAAACGAGATAAAAGTAATAGCGATATACCGATTGAAGTGTGGTTTTGATGGGAATTGCATAGCAATTTATTTGTTTGTAAATTAATACAATACTACAGTTTACTAAGAACTAGTGATCATAGAGATACCACTTAGAATAATTTTGGTTACCAAGTTCAGAGTAAAAATAAAATTGAAGAACTAAATAGGGAAATACTACTATAAAAGTAAAAAAAATAAAAAAAATTGAAGAGAAATGCATGAAAGGATGGAGCATGTGATATTTAGCGTGTGAATTTTATTTTTTGTTTTATAGTTCCCATAAGCAAATGCCAAAAAGGGCACATGAGGTGTTTGGCAAAGTATGGAGAGTCTCTAACAACAACAATATGCTCGTGCTTTCCCATCTTGCTTCTCCTTCTCCACTTGTTCTTAAACTAAATAATAAAATCATCTTTAGTTACATATATTAATGTGAGATCTATTTGCATGTGCTGCTAGTACTGTACCTTCTTGTTATATCATTATGGACTATCCAACAAACTCTCCGCAGATTATGTTTAAAACTTGGACGCAAATTTTTGAAGGTCTCTTTACTTTTATCTACAAAATTCTAGTTCTTTAAAAAAGCAAATGTTTATTAAAAAAATCAAGGTTAAAACAAAGTTACATCAGAGAAACATCCTTGTTCTCTATATAACAAGCATTAAAACAAAGAATAAACGCTAAATACGATGAATAAAAATCTCTAGTTATTATACGAGTTGTATACGATAAAGCTATCCGAGTAAGAGAGTGAACCGCTTATGTAAATTGAAGATTTAATTTGCACTTATATTGAATCTTAGTAGTAACCTCGTATGATTTGTTATGGTCTTATGGACCACCGTACAAAGTCGATCTTGTCATTTTATGGCCAGCATTTTGCATTACGCCTTACTCGTACACTAAGATTACAATTTTAACTAATTAATTGGTAGTATTGATTAAGTATCCCATTATCTCTAATTAAGTTGTTCTCCTTGTTTGACCAAAAATATAAATCTTAATTCAACTAATTATATCTATGCAAATGAGGGTTAATTTTGATTAATAATAATATTCTGAAGACAAATTTTGGCATATGATAGGTAGCACAAAGATCTATTCCGAAGGTTATGTAGGTGCACATTAACGATATTATTCGAGAATCCTAATAAAAGTAATGTAACATTAAATAGTGATGAATAGCAATAAATGACATTTATTTAAATAAAATAAATGCAAATGAGTCATTCGAGAAATGATGAAATCAATGGATGTTCTTTCTCACAATGAAGAATGATGGATATGCTTTTGAATCTCCAAGATATTATCGGATTCAGTAGAAAAGTGTCGACAAGAATCTTAGCGACAATATTTTTGTGTGCTTGTAATAAGACCAGATTCTCTCTATAAAGTCAAAGAGTATTTTACAAGTGAATATCTCATATCCCCTACCATTATGTCTCTTTCTATTTATAGGGAACATGTTCCTAGAAACCATAATAGTACATATGCAAAGAATATCTACTAGAATATTCTAGCTTTGTCATATCTTAGAACTAGCCGTTATAACTCTGTCTAAGGTGCTCGACATCGACCTCGAACTATGGTAACTTTGCAGCCTTAATCTTTGTTGACTCTTCGACCGCGTCTTTCATCGCTTCTAGGACACTTCGCCCTGAAACCAATTTTTGTGGGGGCTTACTGATAACACGTAGTGGCTGATGACGACTATAATTGTGCCGACGTGGCTTGTCCATATCAAAGATATTTTTTGGCCCATATACTCGTCATAGATTTTACATACAAGTTCCAAATCCACTTAACGATGCAGCAATAAGGCAATTCGATAAAAGGAGAAATTAGATTTTTCTCCTGAACAAAGAAAGAAAACAGTTTTATTGTTATAAATAGAATTCTATTTAAGGTAAATATCTATATTTTATAGACATTTTAGGGTTTGTTACTTGGTGGCTAAGTCACTTTTTCCCTATAAATAAAGGGGTTCTATTTCATGTAATTGATCCCAAATCAATAAGAATTCTCTCTATATACTTTTTTCTACAATACTGTTCCTCTTCTCTTCTCTTATTGTTTCATAATACATTATCAGCGCGAGACTCTAACTCATTTAGTAGTAGAAACTTTGGGATTAAGTATAATAATTGTCAATTGTTCCATGAACTTCCTTCATGATTAAATTCTGGACTTAAAGTAAGTATTTTACTTTAATTTTTTCTTTTAAATTCTTGACATTCTATAATTTATTTTTAAATACAAGCAAAGACGATAAATTTTGCTTGTAACTCTAATGGAGTTTGAAAGAAATTATAACCACCAAAAGTGGTAAACTATTGATGTCCTGCCATGATCAAATTCATGTATGATTGTGGGCAAATAATTAAAAACTCGTCCCATTAAATTTGCTTCATTCTCATTCCTTTAAGAGAATGTGATAGCAGTATGTGATAAGTTTGAAAGAAGACAAAACTATTACTATGAATGCATCAATGTTATAGACGAAATTATAATCGTCATCACTGTGGTAACGAGAACAATAAGGATTCTCAAAACAATCCTTCACTTTGTGAAAGTAATATTTGTAATCGACTTGACATGAGATTTTGTAAAACACATATAGATGATTATGGTCCATTCATGATGTGAATGTGATAACATGTGATATATGAATACATACTCATTTCTGGAAGAATATGAGCGTGCTAGTGGTATATACCACACTCACTTCTAAAAGGAGGTTTGAGAGAAAATAATATCATTATTATGGCATAAATGGTCATTGGTCACATACTCATTGTACGCCAAAATATTTTGGCATTGTGATTATTAAAAGACAATGATAATGCAAGAAACAGATCTTGCATATAATTTTGACCATAACCATAACTGTATATATTTCTCTTTAAAGAGATATTCACCATATCGATGTTGATGAATATGTGGCACTACAAAATTAATTGAGAACTCAGCAATAGTCAATTCTACTATTTTGGAGAAATACAATTGATTAGCAATAAGGTATTGTATTATAGTAAGTCTCAAAGAAACTTATTCAATTTTCAAAGTATATGCGAAAACGGTTGATTATATTGAGACTATAAATAAAGGAAAGATTTAATATCTTGTATTACTACAACTTGTAGCGGGGTAATATATATGTGTAAAGTCACCCGATTATTCTCCATTCTGTACTACACAAATAAAAGAATATCGCAATAAAGTAGATTTTTATTGATATAAAAACTCATATCATAATACACTTTGAGTTATTGATAATTGTATACGTCATGGTGTAAATCTAAAGCTTATCAATATAGATAATTTATGCAGTTGACATAATTAATTTAGCCATGTTAATTTAAGTATGATGTGCAAAAATTAAAGAGAATTCACATGGTTAAATATTAAAGAACCATAAAGTTCTTTACGAATTCTCTTATGTTGCTTGTTCTTAGACCAACTAAAATTAGGATTGAATCTCATGAATATTGTAAATATCAAAAGTGAATATGGGTCAATTCACCTGCCATGTATACCACATAAGATGCATCTATGAGATAGTTACATGTGCGATTATTATTAACCCGCAACATGGTGTTTGCGAGGTAAGTTGCTCAATAATTTAAAGCATAATTTTTAGTTTTTTTATTATAGACAATTCATCTTGATAAGTTGGTTTACACCGCAGTTGGTTTAACAAAATAATTTATTGAGTGCCTCCACTTAATAGCTAAACTATTGCTTATTAGAACAAAGTTATCTATATCAGTTTGGTATACGTTGTATATGAAAGTTACATTCTCCCTCACAAGTGGTTCAGGGTCAGGAACCAAATAATTTCATCTTGTTATTATTGATGTGCGGTGTATATTTTTATTAATACCATAATGCACAAAGATGGATTCCCAAAGTTGAGGAAGCAAGTTAGTTTTTCTAACATGAGGGAGAGACATGATAAAACGTTGAGAAAAGTAACGTCGAATGAATTATCATGTGAGCATATAGACCCTCGAATAAAATAATATGAACTTGAAGTTCATAAAAAGATAATTCGCCAGATGCATTTGTTGACCCAAAGAAAGTAACTATATTCTCATTGCAAATGCTCCTATTAAGTTCTAGAAGGACAAAGTCTATGGTACGCTTAAAGCGTATAAACAAATCGGTTTCAAATAAACTTTTTGATAAAGAAGATGAGCAAATGATCAAAATGGTCATAACAAAGGAGGCAAGTGATCTAGAAGATCACATGACATAATACTTCATAAAATCTAAGGAGAGGTTTAGGTATCTCAAAATATGAATGAAGATATCTCTATGTTATGTTTTTATGGAAAAATAAAATGAGGTTGGAACTGATATAATATTTCTAGAATACATCTATGATAAATCTCTCTCTCTCTCTCTCTCTCTCT
>MU759342.1:5587-26000 GCA_026770625.1 Nicotiana glauca | reverse complement strand
TATATATATATATATATATATATATATATATATATATATATATATATATATATATATATATATATATATATATATATATATATATAAGCATCATAATATGATAGCGAAAATCTCAATAGAGATATTGGAAAGACCATTCCCCGGCTTTTTATGAAAACATTACATATCTATTAGGAATGATGATTTCAAGGTGAAATATATTCATTCAAGTGATAAAATGGCTGATTTGTTTATCAAATCTCTACCAATGATCTTTTGAAGATGATGCACAAGATTGGGATGCGAAGACTCAAGGATGTGAATTGATGTTCAGGGGGAGTTAATGCGCGTTGCACTCTTTCCCCCTACAAGGTTTTGTCCCGCTGGATTTTCCGTGCAAGGTTTTTAAGGAGGTAACCGAAAGGCGTATTGTTAGATATGTTTACTCTTTATCCTTCACTAGAATTTTTTTTCCTATTGGGTTTTATTTTAGTTAAGGTTTTAACGAGACACATTATTTGTTGAATAGACATTCAAGAGGGGGTGTTATAAATAGAATTCTATTTAAGGTGAATGTCTATATTTTAGAGAAATTTTAGAGTTTGTTACTTGATGGCTAAGTAGCTTTTCCCCTGTAAATAGAGGGATTCTATTTCATTTTAATTGATAGCAAATTAATAAAAATTCCCTCTATATACTTTTCTCTGCAATACTCCTCTTCTTCTCTTATTATTTCATAACATTTATCAATATTTGATCTGATTTATTTAGGTGACCGGGGTTGTTAAACTGCATATGGATTATTTTTCCTCTATAAATTAAATAGTCAACTATTGAAAGCGCTGAGGAGCACCTTATTTTGGGAAAGTTTAGTGCATATTCTTGTATTTTGAGATCTCCATATATGCATCATCTACTTGGTGGATCCATAGTGGACAAGAGAAAAATGCGATGAGTCGGCGCAATTAGTCAATTATCAATCAATAATTCATCTTATATTTGATTAATACAAGATAGAATTTGATAAATTATTAAAAAACACAAGTAAAGTAAAAATCATGTATAAACAAAATAGTGCTATACAATTTTGTAAAATAATATGTAAATATAAAAACATGTTAAGATCGGAATTAAGTAAATAAAAATGTTTCTTCTCTAAGACTCTAACAATTCAATATTATATAAGTATAAAATATATAACCTCGGTCACAATTCCTCAAGCAGACAGAGATTATTAAGTAAAGGTTCAGAAGAGCACTTTATAATTTGATAATAAAGTTAATGGCTTTGTCAATTAAATTTCTAATTTTATACTCCTATTATAAATTTATAATACAGCATGTCAACTAAATAAAATACTACAACGTACCTAGTATATTTTTCAAGTGAAGTTTGAAAGGGTAGTATATATGCAATACTTATCCGTACCTTATGAAGATAGAGAGACTATTTGCGGAAGATCCTCAGCTCCAAAACACAAAATCACAACAATTTTAATAAAGAACTACGAAAAACGAAATAGTAACAACAACCAGAAAAAATAAAAATAAATCAAAGAAAACATTTGGAAAGGAATAAGTTCTACTCCTTTCGTTTCAATTTATGTGAACACATTTGACTGGACACGGAGTTTATGAAAAGATAGAATACTTTTAAACTTGTGGTGTAAAATGAGGCATATATATTTTGTGTGGCTATAAATCATTGCATAAAGGTAAATTATTTCCAAATAAGGAAATTGTCATTCTTTTTTTGCACGGACTAATAACGAAATAGATTCACATAAATTGAAACAGATGGGGTACTACTCACTAAAATACAACCTTAATCTTTAATCTCTGCATCTTCCTATCAAGGATCATGTCTTCGATAAGTTAAAAATATGTCATGTCCTATATGATCACTAGGGGTATACAAAGGAAACCGACAAACCGCACCAACCCGATAATCCGAGTCAAACCGAGAAAAAAAACCCGACTATGGGTTGGTTTGATTTGGTTTGGTGTTGGAAAAAAAAATCCGACCATAATTGGTTTGATTTGGTTTTAACTAAAGAAAGTCAAACCGAAACCAAACCAACCCGACATTACATATATAGAAATTATAGATATATTTAATATATAAATATACTTATTGTGATGTAATTTATAAATATTTCAAGATTTCATAATTTTATTTTTTGAGGTATTATTTTAAGGTTGGACTTAGAACTTTTGAATGTTCCAATAAGTTTTATAGCCATTAACATTAGTAAATTAAATAGTGCTAACAAAAGCCCAAACCAAAATCAAATCAATATTAATGCTAACAAAAGACATTTAATTCAATATTACGAACGAGAATGTATTGAATATCTATGTTTTGTTTTGCAATAATTTAGATAAAAATGCATAACCTATTTTTATTTTTTCTTTAGCATTTAGTCATGTATTTAATACTCCCTTATTTTAGCATGATTTAGTAATCTTAGATTATGTTTATTTTTATTATGGCTTTTTAATTAGCAATATTTATATTACATAATTTTATTGTCTTTATTGTTGAATATTTTAGGATAATGCCATGACATATCATATTTTGTATTATTTTCTTGAAAAATACTTTATATAGTTGTATCTTACTAGGACTAAAGAAATATTTTGAGCATAATTTATATATTTTGTTCTACGAAAATTTTACGGGAAAAAAACCCGAAAAAACCCGAATAACCCGAGAAAAACCGAGAGTGAAAAACCCGAGTTTTATTGGTTTGGTTTGGTCTTTAGATTTAATAATCCGTCACAATTGGTTTGGTTTGGTAATTGTAAAATCCGAACCAACCCGACCTATGTACACCCCTAATGATCACCTCTTCCCAATATCTCTTCGGCAACAAGTAAATTATAGTACCTTATATTGGCTTATTATAGAAGGAAACTAGTGTGACTCATAGACGTTGGTTTATGAATGTAATGATAAGACTTCGTTCTACACCAACAAGTGTATAGAATCTATTACTTAGGTGTGATTTGCTGAGATTGAAAAAATCAGCCAAAACTCTCTCCGTTTCCCAAGTGGTAATTTTTCGGATAGAATCCATGGTTAGTTGTACAAGCCAACTACCAAAGGAAAGAAAGAAAAACTTGTGAGATAGTGAATTCTATTTTCGATTATTTTACGGCTCAATTTATAATTTAAATTTATGTCGGGTAAAGTTTTTAAAGGATAAAATGTTTTCTATCAAAAACTTATAGTATTAATTTTTAAGGTTTAAAATCGAGACTTCTAATTAAAAATAGGACGAGGTCTAAACATTTTACCATACCGGTGGATAGTTAAAAGAAGGGTATGTAAAATAGTACACTAGTAAAATGGAGGACCAAAAGATTGGGCTTTAGACAGAAGCCATTGTCTGCTTCTTTTTCAGAAGAATCAGAGTGTAATAGCAGATTATATGGGGGCACGTTACTTGTCAGATGTTCGCCGGCGACGAAAGTGGACGCCTGTTTCCTGTAGGACCACCTTTGTGGTAACACGAGCTAGAGTTTAAGTTTGATTTAAAATCTGTCTTTGTTTTAAAGAAATTATGTCTTTTAAATTATTAATTTAGATTTCACTAATTAAAATGACTGACATTTGTAACTTATAAACTTCGAATTGTGGCTTGACATCTGTGAACCAGAGTAGGATGTAACTTTTGTGTAACAGACACCCTCACATTTTGATCTATAATGATAATTTTAAAAATAAAATGAATTTAAAATAAAAAACTTTTAAACCATCAAAGTTAAATTTTGGGCCCTTCTGTTTCCTTGGTTTCATGGCTCTCACGGCCACTGTGACATCAAACTGGATATCTCTCCCTTCCTCCTAAAAACAATGGTGGAGTTTAGAGCAGGGAAACCAATATATTCATTATCTTTGGGGTGTTAAATGAGCGGGTTGGATTGATTTTGTGTAACGACCCGATTGATCGTTTTGAATATTTGCACTTCGCTCGGTAATTTACAGCCAAACTCTCTGTTTTGAAGCCTTTAGAGCCTCATTCTAGTTTTCATTTATTTGCATGCGCAGTCCGGGTATTGACTCGGGAGGCTTATATGCTAAAAAAAACTGATAAAAACAAGAAAATTTACCTAAAAAGTTAATTTTAGTTGATTTCGATCAACGTTTTAAGTAAATGGACCCGGAGCTGTGTTTTGACGGTCCCGGTGGATCCGCATTGAAATATGGGATTTGGGCGTATGCCCAGAATCGAATTCAGATGTCCCTAACTTGAATTAAGAATTTTTATTGAAAATTAAAAGTGAAAAATCTAATATTTTTAAGAATTGATTGAATGTTTGGCATTGTTGATACCGAGTCCGTATTTTGGTTTGGGAGCCCAAAACAGGTCCAATATAATATTTTTAACTTATCTGTGAAATTTGGTGGGAAACGGAGTTGGTTTGACGTGATTCGGACTCCCAGTGGTAAAAATAGAGATTTCAAAGCTTTCTTGAAATCTTCATTTGATTTGGTGTCCAATTCATAGTTCTACGTGTTATTTTGACGATTTGATCGCACGAGCTAGTTCGTATGATGTTTTTAGACTGGTGTGCACTTTGCTTTGGAGTCCCGAGGGACGTTGGTGTATTTTTGGATCATTGGTTGAGAGAATAGTAAAGTTAAGAAATTTGGGAGTTTGACCATGGTCAATATTGGATTAAGACGACCTCTTTCAGTATTTTGAGTGCGTGAGCATGTCCGTAGTATGTTTTATGATTGAAATTCATATATGATTTGTGTCAGGGAGGTTTCGCATGAGTTTCACGGTGGTTTCGGATCATTTCAAAGAAGATTGGGTTTTGCTGGTTTCTGGTGCGACACTGTTGATTCGCAATTGCGAACCTTTCATGACAATTGCGAAAACGTTGTTCATTAGCAATTGCAAACCTTTTATGGCAATTTAGAACCCTAGCTTCGAGGTGAGGCAGTTTTGAGAGGGGATTTTCATACCAAAGCATTGGGTAAGTATCTTTAATCAATTTCCAACTATATTTCATGATTTTATATAAGATTTAACATCAAATTCATGAGAAATCTATAGAAAAATTTGGGGATTTTGTCAAAATTTTGAAAAAAAAATTGAGATTTGAGAGTCGAATATGACTCGAATTTGAAAACAAAACATATATTTGGACTCGCGAGGCTGTGGGTAGTCAAGACCTACCCTTGGACGAGTTCTGACTGGGCGAGCCCGGGGTTTGACTTTTGGTTGATTTTGAGAAATCTAATAAAATTCACAGCTTTATTAATTAAAATTATTTTCTCTTGCATTGTGTGATGTATTTAAGTTGTTGTCACACTTCCTTTTTCACCACACCCACAATGACATAAAGGAGTTTTTCCACTTAAAGGACAATCAGAACGAGATTTATCATTAATATTCAGGGTCGCTACTTGGGATATTAATGGTGTCCCAAGTCACCGGTTGAATCCCGAACCGAGGAAAACATGACTCTATTAACGGTCCGCGAATCAGAAATTCGAGTAAGAAATTCTGTTAACCCGGGAGAAGGGGTTAGGCATTCCCGGGTTCCGTGGTTCTAGCACGGTCGCTCAACTGTTATATTTGGATTTATCTGATTTTAAAACATGTTTTAGCTTATGTGCTTTTTACTTTTGAACCGCTTTTATTATTATTATTATTAGTATTATTATTATTATTATTTATTTATTTTTTTCTTTTTTTTATTAGAATTGCAACGCCGTGAAAATGCGTCTCGAACTACGTCACATCAATGCACCCGTGATTGTCGACACATTTCGACTCCGTTGAAATTTGGATTTGGGCCACATAAATGCGCACCCGAGTATAGGAAGGTAAATTATTAAAATACGTGCCTAAAGAGACTATCGCATTATTATCTTTGGGGAGGGCCGTGAAATTCGCTAGACGACTCATCCCGAATTTTAAGTATTTTAACACAATATTCATTGAGGGCCCCGCAATTTTTATTTGGCGAGACTCGTCTCATTTTTATTAAAGGTCAACCTAAAGTAAACTATAATTTTTTATTTAATTGTCTCTAAGAAAAAAGAAAGAAGCCTAATTAATTTGTTACTGGACCAGGCGAGGATTCTGTTTCACAATCCAAACCATTGGGCTTCCAAAATAAGCCCAACGAATGGAACTTACACTCATGCCATATGTCAAAATTTGGCCAGTCACAGGCCCAAACGTACACGGTCATTAGAGCTGGACCTGGGCTGTGTGTTATGGAACTGACAAAACACCTCTAAAAAAAGAGGTTGTTAAGCCCAATTTGATAAACCAAACATAATGTTCAATCTGAACAATTAAACAAGGAATTACAAAGCTTATTTCAGTTGATTTATCCAAGCAAATTCAATTTTGTTCGGAAATCTGGAAAATACAACAACAGCTAATTCAAGCTATTTTTTTTCCACCCTTTCAGTTCATTTCCTTTAAGGGAATTTCTATAGAATGCAGTGTTAATCTAAGATGACCAAACTAAATTTGTAAGCCCTGTTACACCTCCTTTTTCCGAAAGCTTTACTATACCCCGGGGAAGGGATATAATAAAAAAGGAGTTTTTCCACTTAAGGACAATCGAAACAGGATTTGTTTTTATTTAAGATTCAGAGTCGCCACTTGGGAGATTTATGGTGTCCCAAGTCACCAGTTTTGAATCCCGAATCGAGGAAAGGGTTGACTCTATTTAACAGTCGCGAACCAGAAATCCGGGTAAGGAATTCTGTTAACCCGGGAGAAGGTGTTAGGCACTCCCGAGTTCCGTGATTCTAGCACGGTCGCTCAACTGCTATATTTGGCTAAAATATTTGATTTTGATACATGCTGTCCTATTGTGCAATTTTAGAATTATTTTACTGCTTTTATCTATTATTGTTTTATTTAAGAAAGTGAACGTCGTTTAAGAACATGTTTTCGGATCACGTCACATGAAATGCACCCAGATCCTCGACACATTCTTATTCAACTTTTGCGGATTTGGATTTGGGTTGCATGAAATGCACACCCGTATTAGGAAGGTAAGATTAATTAAAGCGCGCCTAAAGCGACTAACGTGTTGTTATCTTTTGGGAAGGCTGTAAAATTTGCTAAACAACCCATCCCGAATACTAAGCATTTTGAATTAAGTAATTGATGAGGGCCCCGCAATTATGTATTTTTGATTTGACGAGACTCGTCTCATTTTATTATTAAAGGCCAAACTAAAGTAACTAAATTCTCTATTTTTTTCTGTTTTGTCTTTAAGAGTCAATTAACTCACGAATATAAATTCGGGCCTCAAATTCAAGTCCAAATTCAAACAAAAGTGTAAAACCTTTTAGCTTGAACCCGCTACCTAACTCAAGATCCAATTTTATATTTATGAGTTAATTTTCATATTCCTAGTAAATTTATCATTATATTGAAAGCAAGCCACGAGAACACTTATGTTCAATCAATTATTAAAATGACCAACCTCAGACCATTGCCCAGGCCCAGAAGTGCGAGAAGTATGTGATCAAACATATATCACTCATTAAGGCCTTTAAAGCCTACATTCGACATTGGGCCGCCTAAGATGGGCTTGATTTAATGAGAAAGGGTCCCGAATGGCCTGTCCAGTTCAGCTTACTAGATTTTACTGAAATTAAAATTAAATTCTGGCCTATTCACACTAATTAACAAATATTGATCGAGGCAATTAAAACTCAGCTATTTCGCTCTTATATGAACTGAGGATGCTTAGTTGTTCTAAAGGAGTTACTGATACTAATGGCTACTCAACTCTATTAAAGCTGTATTTAAACAAGGAATCAAATGAAACAAGTTTAAAGCAGTCCAAATATCCATTTGAATACACATGGAGACTTGCAAAAATTCTAAATATCAGTATTCAGAATTTAAGTAAAATCAAATCACCTTCTATTTTTAACTAGAATAACATGAACAATTAATAACAAATCAAACAACAAAAATAGAAGAAAATCAAAACTTAAGCAATGAAATTATGCTAATTGAGTAATCATTGAAGGAATTTTAAAAACCCTAAGAAATTACAAAATATCAACAGAAATTCATACGAGACCAAACATCAAAACTTAATTGAAATACTTGAATTATTTACTAATGTGAATCAAGCCAGAATCAGAAAAAGGAAAAGAAATAAAGAAATAGAAATAAAATGAACTAAATTTACCTAAAATAAGTTTATAAAAGATTTTTTATGAATTTTATAAGAAGCAGAACTTACAGTTGCAAGAAAGCTCCGGCCAGCCATGGTTGTTTGAATCATCCAGGATTCTTGATCCGTAACATCCCTAATGGTGTGTTTTCCAAAAGAAAATACATAATTAGGGATATTACGGTCAAGAATCCCCAAGAATTGAATTGGGTTCTTGACCAGAAATATTTAAAAAGAATTTTTGAGGAATTACGGGCAGATTCGAAGGGAGATACTATGGGGGTTGGATAAAGGAATAAGCGGAGGTATCAAAGTTTTAATTTGGGGTCAAAAGGAGTGACCGGCGTCATGGCCGGAAAACCTCAACCGGAGATTCGACGAACTCCGTCAAGATTCGAGGGAAACCAGAAGTAGAGATGGAAAGAGGGCTTCGTGGTGAGTCTATGGTGTGAATCTGGTGGTTATTGGAGTAAGTATTGTTCGCCGGCGGTAGGGTTCCGGCAAAATAGATGGTGATATTCGAGGAAATAGGGTAAGATTTGAAGGAAACTGGGTACAGGGGTGAGAAGAGGAAGGGGAGAGGGTCTTGTGGTGTTAATCTGGCGAGGTTTGGCATAAGTAATGTTTCCCGCCGGTGAGGGCTCCGGCGAGGTCGGCGGCAGAGGAGGAGGGGTATATCATGAAGAAGATGAAATGATTTTAGGGTTAAGGGATATTTGGAATATTTTATTTAATTTGTGTATTAATCCGGGACCGTTGGATGGAGGTGAATGGATGGCCAAGATCATTTGATCATTATTTGAAACGGTGTCGTTTGGCTAGGGCTGGGGTTGGACCGGGCAGGGAATATTTGGGCTTGGGCATGGGGCATTTAAGTAGGCTGGGTACTGGGTTGAGCACAAATGGCCCAGATGGGGTCTCTAATAGAGAACACACATTTCTTTTAAATTGTTTTCTTTTCTCTTTTTGTATTTCTTTTATTTATTTTTCAATTTATCTTGTATTTGTATTTTTTCTGATTTTATAATAACGCAACATTTAAAATAGAGACCTAATTTTATTTCAAAAATGAAACTAATTAATTCCTAAAATTTTAAAAATCCATTTTGTGACAAATTCAACAATTAACCATCAAAAATGCAAGAATAGACTCTTTTGTTATTTTCTTTATTTTTTTGTTCTAAAATAAATTAATCCCTAATTAATCCTGAAAATATGAAGTTAAATCCTAAATGCAAATACCAAATGCATTTTTGTATTTTCATATGAATTGAAATGCAAAGATAAAAATGCAATAATTATTAGAAAAGGCCACAAAATTCACAAAAATTGTAAAATAATAAAGAAATTGTTTTGTTTGAAACTTTTGGAACAATTTGCTTTGGGCAAAAATCACGTGCTCACAGCTGCCCCTCTTTGCCCGGAAACACGAAGAGTTTTCGTGCAAAGATAAGTGAGCGGAAATGAGCAATTTTTGCCCGTTTGCATATTCCGCATGAAGCATCATTGAAAGAATTGACCGCACCCTGCTTCAGAGGCTGCCTACATATCCCGGGCTAAACAGGAATCAGGTCAGTATAGTTCAAGAATGTCTGGTAGCTGAGACTACCAGGAGATGTTATTTCACTGCTGTTATTGCTGTTACTGCTCGCTGACCCCCTTATTACATCGTGTCAAGATAAAAAGAAGCTTGCCTAAGCTATGATCTATGAGTTACAAAAAATCCTATCTATGCCTTCAAACTTGCTCTTGTGTTGCCTTAAACTTGTATCTTGTATTCTTCCAATGGAATTCTTGTTGTTGCCTTGGCGATGTTTTGCCATTCCTCCTGATGTTGCTTGATTGCTATAATTTGAAATATGTGTCCATTCTTCAGGTGGGCTCCCGCTTACGATTGTTGGAAAAGTGTTCCCTTGTTCTACAGGTGGGCTCCTGATTGCGATGTTTGAAAATGTATTCCCTTGTTCTTCAGGTGGGCTCCTGATTGCGATGCTTGAAAAATGTATTCCCTTGTTCTCCACGTGGGCTCCTGATTGCGATGCTTGAAAATGTATTCCCTTATTCTCCAGGTGGGCTCCTGATTGCAACAAAACAGACAAACACATAAAATTTCTGCCCCAGTATGGTAACTGGGCACATCATGTTATCAGATATTAAAATTAAAGGCTAGAATTTGGATTGTACTTCCTTTGTTTTCCAGGTGGGTGCCTGCTTGCTGAAACTTGAAATGGATTCCCTTCTTCTTCAGATGGGCGCCTGCTTGCTGAATTTGAAAGATATTCCCTTATTCTTTAGGTGAGTTCCTGCTTCCTGACTTTTGAAAGATATTCCCTTGTTCTTCAGGTGGGCTCCTGCTTTCTAAATTTGAAAGATATTCCCTTATTATTCAGGTGGGCTCCTGCTTGCTGAATTTGAAAGATATTCTCTTGTTTTTTCAGGTGGGCTCCTGCCTACTGACTTTGGAAAATTATTCTCTTATTTTTTCAGGTGGGCTCCTGCTTGCAATAACCATACAAAACGAGGAAAATTTCTGCCCCAGTTTGAAAACTGGGCGAGTTGTGTTACTGAATATTAACTTGAAAGATAAGACTTGCATTATACTTCCCTTGTTTTTCAGGTGGGTGCCTGACTGCTGTGCTTGAAATGTATTCCCTTATTCTTCAGGTGGGCTCCTGATTGCTAACTTTGGAAAGTATTCCCTTGTTATCCAGGGGGGCTCCTGCTTGCTGAATTTGAAAGATATTCCCTTATTCTTCAGGTGGGCTCCTGCTTACTGACTTTGGAAAATTATTCCCTTGTTATCCAGGGGGGCTCCTGCTTACAAAGAAAAATTCTTTCTACCCCTGTTTTAATCACAGAAAGATTTATTAATATAAAATGGTGGTTAGCTGCTGGCATTCTTGTTGGCCATGCTCCCACTTCCGACTTTGCTCTGAATTGCTTCTTTGGACTTGCTTTGACTTGCCATGATTTCCCGGCTGAATTTCAACCCTCTGATCTTGATGATCCAAATGTTTTACCTCATATTACTATTTTGGTGTTTCTGTTCCCTTCTTGTGAAACTTTTCTTCTCCCTCACATTTATCGGATTACCCTACTGATGGGATTTCCATTGGTCCTTTATGCTTTGCTTTCTTTTGACATGTCCCAATCTCGTCATGCCATACGACTGGGAAACTGGTAGTTAGCCTTGGCATCCTTCTTTTTGTTTCTGAATTGAACTGACACTGAAACGTCTTATAGACAGACTTCAAGAGAATGAAATGCAATGACCTCGAAGGTTTTGAGGATAAAAAGACTCCGAAAACGAATGCGTTGTAATGAAGAGAAAATGATAGAACTTATCTGAGTGGAAAGGCTGATTCCATTGACCGTGCCATTCATTTTGGATTAACCAGCCTAGTCTGTCCAACCAATCAACTGTCAATTGCCACATTTTCTGTTCCATACTTTCACAACCCGACTTTCGCCAAAACCCAAACCTTGCTTGTTTTGCCATGTTTCAAACACCTTTCAACCACAGACTTCCTTCATTTTCCCATCTCACTTTCGCCTTACGGTGCCCGTGATGGTTTTCACCAATAAAACTCTCTCATTTTCAATATCTCTCAAGCTCACTTCGCCTTACGGTGCCCGTGAGGGTTTTCACCAATAAGCCTCTCTCATTTTTGATATCTCTCAAAACTCACTTCGCCTTATGGTGCCCGTGAGGGTTTTCGCCAATAAGACTCTCTCATTTTCAATTTTTCTTTCTTCTGGTACCAGAGTGTTGTCCTCAACATGAATCACTTTACCTGCTTGTATTGACATTTCTTAAAATTGATCAAAAAGTATTTCTTTGGACCGTAATGTGGCTTTTGGATGGGTTTAGAAAGAAGGGTATAAAGGCTCAAAATAATTCAAACGTGGGTTCAAAATTACAACTTTCGGAATCATATTTCTGCAACAACCACAACATCTGCCCCAGTTTCATTCTTGGGGATTCTTGGATTTTTCTTTTGTTGTGACTGAACCTCAGTGAGGCTGCCTACGTACCCTTTTGGGATCAAGTCAAACGTAGTTCAAGCCATAAAATCGCTTTATTGTTGCGACGTTTCTTTTCTTCCATTCTTCTTTTCTTTTTCTTTCTTTTTCTTTTCTTTCTTTTCTTTCTTTTCTTCTTTTTCTTTTCTTTTCTTTTCTTTTCCTCTTTTCTTTTTCTTTCTCTTTTCTTTTCTTTTCTTTTATTTTCTTTTCTTTCTTTTTCTTTTTTTTTTCCACTTGAAATCCCCGTTAGATTTTCTAGTTGTTGTTGATTCCGAAAGAGGGCTACGAAAGAAAAATATAACAGGGCTCAAAAGGGATAACAAAGGATAAAGTGTTTGGATAGCAGAACAAAATGCCTTCGTCATTTCAATCTTAAAACATGCCAAATACAATCAGGTACATAAAGATAAAGAAATCATACATAATATCTTTTGACTGCATCAGAGTTGATAGCCATTTCTACATATTTTCCTTCCACATCTGTTAGATACAATGCACCATTGGACAACACTCGTGTTACAACGAACGGCCCCTGCCAGTTAGGAGCGAACTTTCCTTTTGCTTCAGACCAGTGAGGTAAGATACGCCTTAACACCAATTGCCTAATTCGAACTTCCGCGGACGCACTTTCTTGTTATATGCTCTCGCCATTCTTTGTTGGTATAACTGTCCATGACATACTGCTGCTAATCTCTTTTCATCAATTAAATTCAATTGTTCTAAACGGGCTTTGGCCTACTCATCATCATCAATTTCCGCCTTAGCAATAATCCGAAGGGAATGTATTTCAACTTCTGCAGGTATCACCGCCTCCGTACCATACACCAATGAATAAGGAGTCGCCCCTACTGAAGTACGAACAGTAGTGTGGTATCCTAACAGAGCAAAAGGTAACTTATCATGCCACTGTCTGGATCCTTCCACCATTTTCCGAAGTATTTTCTTGATGTTCTTATTAGCTGCCTCGACTGCTCCATTCGCCTTAGAACGATATGGGGTGGAATTGCGGTGTGTGATTTTAAAATTCTGACAAGTCTCCGCCATCAGATGGCTTTTGAGATTGGCACCATTATCTGTGATAATGACCTTCGAAATTCCGAACCGACAAATGATATTTCAATGCACAAAATTGACCACTGCCTTCTTGTTCACCGATTTGAAAGTTTTCGCCTCAACCCACTTAGTGAAGTAATCAATGGCTACTAGAATAAACCTGTGCCCATTAGATGTTGCTGGCTCGATCGGCCCAATGACATCCATTCCCCAAGCAACGAAGGGCCATGGTGCCGACATTGTATGCAACTCAGATGGTGGAGAATGAATCAAATCTCCATGTACTTGGCATTGATGACACTTGCGCACAAAACTGATACAATCCCGATCCATAGTAAGCCAGTAGTAACTTGCTCGGAGAGTCTTCTTTGCCAATACATACCCACTCATATGAGGTCCACAAACTCCCGCATGTACCTCAGTCATGATAGTTGTAGTCTGTTTAGCATCCATGCACCTCAATAAACCAAGATCTGGAGTTCTTTTGTACAAAATTCCTCCACTTAAGAAAAATCCGCTTGCTAAGCGTCTAATAGCTCTATTTTGATCCCCTGTGGCTTGTGACGGATATACTCCTATTATGAGGTATTCTTTAATATCATGAAACCACGGTTCACCATCAAGTTCTTCTTCCACCATATTACAATAAGCATGCTGGTCTCGGACTTGAATCTACAACGGGTCCACATAAGCCTTATATGGATGATGCAACATTGACGCCAAAGTGGCCAAAGCGTCAGCAACTTCATTATGAATCCTCGGAATGTGCCTGAAATCTATTGACTGAAACCGATGACAAAGTTCATGCAAACACTGTCGATACGGTATGAGCTTTAAGTCTCGTGTCTCCCATTCTCCCTGAATTTGGTGTACCAAAAGATCCGAGTCGCCCATGACCAAAATCTCTTGTACACCCATGTCTATAGCCATCCTCAAACCCAAGATACATGCCTCATATTCAGCCATATTATTGGTACAATAGAAGCGAAGCTGAGCTGTAACAGGGTAATGCTGCCCTGTCTCGGAAATAAGTACCGCTACTATCCCAACGCCTTTATTATTGGTAGCTCCATCAAAGAACAACTTCCACCCAGGTTTTTCATCTTGTTCTGATTCCTCAATATGCATTGTCTCCTCATCAGGAAAGTATGTTTTCAGCGGTTCATATTCATCATCAACTGGATTCTCCGCTAGGCGATCAACCACTGTTTGTGCGTTCATCGCAGTACGGGTCACATATATAATATCAAATTTTGTGAGCAGGATTTGCCACTTTGCGAGCCTCCCTGTGGGCATGGGCTTCTGAAAAATGTACTTCAACGGATCCAACCGCGAGATGAGAAGAGTGGTATATGATGACAGGTAATGTTTCAGTTTCTGTGCTACCCAGTTCAATGCGCAACACATCCTCTCAAGCTGAGTGTATTTTACCTCGTAAGATGTGAACTTCTTGCTGATGTAGTAAATTGCCTGCTCTTTCTTTCCTGTGACATCATGCTGCCCCAGTACACAGCCAAAAAAATTATCCAACACTGTCAGATAAAGGATTAAGGGTCTTCCCGGCTCTGGCGGAACCAACACAGGTGGACTGGCTAAATACTCCTTAATTTTGTCAAATGCTGCCTGACATTCATCCGTCCATCTGACCGCAACATCTTTCTTTAGCAGCTTAAAGATAGGCTCACAAATCGCTGTAAGCTAAGCAATGAACCTACTGATATAATTCAACCTGCCGAGCAAACTCATCACCTCTTTCTTGCTCTTTGGCGGTGGTAACTCTTGAATGGCTTTGATTTTGGATGGGTCTTATTCAATACCACGTTGACTTACCACAAATCCCAACAACTTCCCTGACGGTACTCCAAACGCACACTTTGCTGGATTGAGTTTGAGATTGTACCTGCGAAGCCTCTGGAAAAACTTCCTCAGGTCTTTAACATGATCACACTGCTTTCTTGACTTTATAATCACGTCATCCACATAAACTTCAATTTCCCGATGCATCATATCATGGAACATGGTGGTCATCGCCCTCATGTATGTTTCCCCTGCGTTCTTCAACCCGAACGGCATGACCCTATAACAGTAAGTTCCCCAAGGCGTAATGAATGCTGTCTTTTTTGCGTCTTCCTCATCCATCAAAATCTGGTGATAGCCCGCATAACAATCCAACAAAGAACCAATCTCATGTTTGGCACAATTGTCAATTAATATATGGATGTTTGGCAATGGGAAGTTGTCTTTTGGACTCGCCTTATTGAGATCACGTTAGTCAACACACACTCTGGTCTTTCCATCTTTCTTTGGCACAGGCACGACATTGGCTAACCAGGTGGGATATCGGGTAACCCGTATGACCTTCGCCTCAAACTGCTTGTTGACTTCTTCTTTGATTTTCACACTGATATCTGTCTTAAATTTCCTCAACTTCTGCTTGACAGGAGGGATTCCGAATAAGTGGGCAATTTGTGGACCACCAGATCGGTACTTAAACCCGGCATATCATCGTATGACCATACAAAAATATCTTTGTATTCAAACAACAACTTGATTATCTTTTCCCTAAGCGGTACTTCCAAATGGACACTTATTTTTGTTTCCCGAACATTCTCCTAATCCCCTAAATTGATTGCCTCTGTGTCATTTAAATTAGGTTTGGGTTTTTCCTCAAATTGACTTAATTCTTTACTGATTTCTTCCAAAGCTTCCTCGTCATCATATTCTATCTCATCCTCACACTCAACTTTCACTATTTCACATTGATTATCAAGACTAGGCCGGAAATTCCTCATGCATGATACATCATTGAAACCAGCATAAAAGGACTGTACAAGAAAGAAAAAAAAAACAAAATAAAGGCTATCAGAAATGAAGAGAGAAGGAAATTGCATTTCATTAAAATTGTAGGATAACAAGGTTTAAATCATCCAAATGGACGGAACATAGCAATCTGAATTACAACATTGGAAATAATCCAGATTTAATACTCAAAGGAAAATCAAAAACTAACTACCACGACTCCTTCCGAGTTGGAAGAGGAGTAGCTTCCCAGTTATTAAGCTTGGCCTGAGACCCCACGAACTGCACATCGATTTTGCTCAGACCTTCGCCTGCTTCCATCATATTTACTTCATCGAACAACCTTTCTAACCTTTCGATCATCTCTTTGTCGGGTTCTATCATCATAGAATTGGGCATTGCTGTTGCTGGGCACCTTTTAGTACCAGACCGAACAAAAGAACGGGAAAGGCGAGGGATAGGTTTTGGAAGGGTCCACACTCTCTTCTTCATCTTTTTGGCTCTTCTTTCACTGTCAACTTTCAACTTTTCTAGGGTAGAGAGAGGGCAAATGTTGGCACTGGACCCATTATCAATTAACACCCGAGTCACCACGGAATCTTCGCACTTCACTGTGAGGTAAAGAGCTCTATTATGTTCAGTTCCTACCAACGGCAGCTCATCATAGGGGAATGTTACCCTGTTAACCTCAAAAATTTTGTTTGCAATCTTCTCAAGATGATTCACAGTGATTTTGTCTGGCACATGTGCTTCATTTCGAATCTTCATCAGCGCCTGGCGATGTTCATCCGAATGGATCAATAAAGACAATAACGAGATTTGCGCCGGGGTTTTTCTTAATTGTTCCACGATTGAGTAGTCTTGTGCTTTCATCTTTTTCAAAAACTATTCAGCTTCCTCCTCAGTAACAACTCTTTTCACTGGTGCCGGATTGTCTCTAGTTGCTTTAACTTTCCTCAATTCTTCAAGGGCAAAGCACCTCCCTGATCTAGTCAACCCATGCATTTCGCATACTTCTTCTTTAACTTCTTTTCCTCTGTACATAACACTCACCCGGTCATAATTTCACGAAACAACCTTTTCACTAACCACAGGCAACTGAATTGCCGGTTTGATGATAATCGGTTCTGCACGGGCGCCCTTTACAACCGACACAGGCTTAACAACTACTCCTGGTATTGTTACTTTAACAGGTTCTGGTTTCACTATCATCACTGGTTCACTGACTGTCTATTCTACTACGGCCAATGCCTTCCCACCAATCAATTTCTCATTTGCTTTATTGTCATTTGCCTTAATCATCATCACAGCTTGCGACGGCTTCTTGTATTCTCCCTTCTGCACTAACTCAATCATGTGAGTCTCATGATGAGTTGGTAATGGATTCTGCATGATATTGGGAGTTTCTGGAGCTTGTACTTCAATTCTCCTGGTATCAATAAGTTCCTGAATGGCAGTTTTCTGATGCCAACATTTCTCCGTATCATGTCCTAGCGTTCCTGAGCAATATTCACAATTGACTGAATGGTCCAAGTTCCGGGTGAAGGGTTTGGTATTTTTGGTTCAATGGGGTTTAACATTCCAAGCTGCCTCAACCTGTGAAATAGGCTGGTATAAGATTCTCCTAACGGAGTGAAAGTCTTCTTCTTTTGCAATATGTCATTCTTAGCAGCAGGGTTTGGTCGGAAACCGGTTCCACCAAGGTTTCTGTAGGTTCTGGGAGGTGGGTATGCATTTTGGGTATGATAGGTATTTTGGGGAGTGGGTGCATGCCAGGGTGCCTGAGGTTGAGGATAAGTTTGGGCGTGGTGAACTGAGAAATGGGGAATGGGGGGTGGATAGTAGTGTTGTGGTGGGCCATATGGTGTGTGTGGGTAGGGTTGGTGATGTGGACGAGGTTGGTGATAATATGGTGAAGGACCCCTGGACCATGCCCTTGACTCCNTCTTCTACCATGCTTCCCATCTTTACGACTTCATTGAAAGTTTTCCCCACCGCTGACACTAGGTGACCGTAATAAGTAGGCTCTAAAGCCTGCAAAAAATAATCCACCATCTCACCCTATTTCATCGGAGGATCAACCCTCGCGGCCTGTTCCCTCCATCGAAATCCATATTCTCTAAAACTTTCTCCAGGATTCTTTTCAATCTTGGTCAAAGAGAGACGATTGGGGACAATCTCCAGATTATACTGAAAGTGGTTTGCAAATGCTTGGTCTAAGTCATCCCATGTGTACCATCGGGTATGATCTTGCCTTGTATACCATTCTATAGCCGATCCACTGAGACTTTGGCTGAAATACGCCATTAACAATTCATCTTTTCCTCCAGCACCCCTCATTTTGCTACAAAACCCCCTCAAATGGGCTACGGGGTCGCCATGTCCATCATAAAGATCAAACTTTGGTAATTTGAAACCCGCAGGCAATTGGACTTCTAGAAACAAACACAGGTCTTTACACATAACACTCACTTTTCCTCCTAGACCTTGCATGTTTCAGAATGATTGTTCCAAGCTTTTTACTTTGCGTATCATCTCCTCCTGCTCGGGGTTCTTAGGAGGCTTTTCTTCCTCAGCTGATATATCAATAAGAGGAGTATAAGAGTATGGTTCATGAGGTTTTAAAGTAGGCTCGGGCGGATAATAGTGGTTTTCTTGAGTGTGGAACAAGGGTTCACTCGAAGATTTGTGTAGCATGGCGGGCGGAGGAGCCACGTACACAGGAGCAACTGGTGGTGGAGGACACAGAATTTGTTTTGGTGGTGGAGGTGGTGGTGTTTGGGAAGTGGTTGCATAATATGATGGATAGGTAAGGTAGGCCGGGGAAGAATTCACAGTGGGAGGATCTTGTGATTGAACTGGTGGTGGGACATAGGCAGGATTGGCAGGATAAACTGGCAGGGGATGTCCTTTTGCCCAGGCCTGGTACATCTCGGCCATTTGTTGTTTCAGCTTGTACATTTCCTCTTTCATAGCATTGACATCTACTATTTCTTCCTCCCTAGCCGGATCAACAATAGTTGCTTCGATCTCTTGGCTAACCATTTTCGACATATCTTTGGAGCGGGTATTATATGGATGAGTTGCCAGAATGCCAGCTAGCTAAACATCTGTCTGGACTCATCAACAACAACATCGTTATTAGTGGTTAGGGCATTAACAGACAAAGGACCACATATTTGAAGCATGGATGCACCTAGGCAATTATCGGTTTCTAATATGAATTTGCTCGGCCACATGCGTCATCCCGACTTTATTTATTCTCAACTATAACCTTTATTTTATTCTTGCCTTTTCTTTGCTTTCTCATGACTCTTTTATTGCGGATCTTCCTTTTCTTTTTCTTTTGATTCCCATTTTTTTTTATTTTGTTTTTCATATTGCTATGATCGGGTCCTATGAAAATTGCCTATGTATCGTGATCTTTCCTGAACCAGATAAATGCAAAAATAGCAACTACAATTTTAGAATTTTCAATTTTATTAATAGCAAACACATCCATTACAACGACAGACTCTAAATGACAAACAAGACTACAGACTATTCTATTTTAAAATGAAATGTAGACTGACTAAAAATGAAAATACAGACTGGCACAATGAAATACAGATTTATGAATACATTAAAGCTCCCGGTGCCCGCGGGACATCGTTCGGTCTTGCCGCGGGCCTATATGCAAGTTCCCCTTGAAGTCTATCCAGGTCACTCATTATTTGTTTCACAAATATCATCACCGAGGCAAAGAAGGTAGTCTGAGTCATATTCTCGCACATTTGGCATTTTCTGGTGATGTGGTGAGCAATAGCTAGGATTCTTTCTCTGATTATGTCTTTTTCCTGCAGTAACCACCCTATTTGTTCAGCCCTGGCCTCCAGAGTCTGCTGATTTCTCTCCTGAAGTTGTTGTAGATCCATTTCTAATTGTGCTAAAGTTGTATAGCAGTGTTCCCTTTCAACCTCGAACTCTTTTGCTTGTTTGCTCATTTTGTTTTCTGCGGTAATGACCTTTTTCCTCAATCTGGCGACCTCATTGGTATGTTCCTCTTTCAACCGTTGAATCATGCGGGCTCGTTCTTCTATATTTTTAGCCATCTGTGAGCACGTGATTTTTTCTCACACGACAATTACTCCCAAAGTATAAAATAAAATAGTTTTGTATCGCATTTGATTTCTGTGGATTGTGTGTTATCTTTCTTTAGCATCTTGTATGTGTGTTTATTTGTTTGAACTAATTAAAAATACAAAAATACGTGTTGCATGCTTTTTTTAAATTAATTAACCATAAAATGGTTAGAAAAGAAAATTACAAAAAATACATATGCATTGTTGTCCCTTGTCATTGAGTCGATTTAAAATGTGTGATTTGCATTGTTTATTAGT
>MU759339.1:59732-81582 GCA_026770625.1 Nicotiana glauca | reverse complement strand
CTCACTCTACTCCCTGCACCTCGTGTGCAGTTGCAGGTATTGATCACCCGGTAGCGGGTTGTTAGCAGATTGAAGGTAATACTGTTGTAGCTGAGCAAGGTGACCGCCAGCGTTCGCGGCACCAGACTTCATCTTGAACTTCAGATTTTGTTTCATATATATATAGTTGACTCTGTCGTTGTGTTCCTATATCTTAGATGCTCGTGACTTGTGATACCCCGGTCGGGCTGAGTTGGGTTGTATATATATTGTTAATCAACGTCATTTAAGCTGCATTTTCTATTCGCTATGTTTAAGAATTGTTAAAAAGGAGATTTGGGTTAGTTGGCTGGTCTTGTCTTCACGAGAGGCGCCATCACGACCAGGTTCAGAAATTTGGGTCGTGACATTATTTAACAGTCCAAAAGTTCAATACAATCCCAAATTTCAACTAGCTAGTCCCCAATACAGTTCAAATTTCCGTCAGATTATACAAGGCCAATACAAATTAAGAGCAAAGCTAAACAAGCATGTATTATCTAATATCTATTTTACTATGATAATTTGAATACACATTTTTTAGAATAGCATTTCATTTTCAACTTCTCAAATCAACAGTCACATCAGCTGGTGTTTCGAATCTGTACCTGGAAATGAATTACAACAGAAGAAGAAGATGGTCAGCTTCACTGAAGAACTATCCAACATAGCAACAACAATTGCAACAACAACAACCAGCCAATACCGGAATAATTTCAATCCAAAACCAACTTCGAACCAGTCAGTACCACACCAGAAATATGCAGCGACCAAATGACTACCAAATTGACTCAATTGCACTTCAAAATTACCCAAAATCGAACATAAACACCTCTGACACTCGGCAACCAAAGATCAAACTAAAAAATGTGAATCCATAGCTAAAACTTGAAATTATCCTAAGGTTTAATTGCTGGAACAGTATTTGAGACTTTTCTGTTGCATTTTTGTATGTTTTTGGATTTTGGAGAAAATTAAGAGTAAAAATAAAGGTCTAGACTACAGAAATTCAAATTTAAACTTCTTTTTGGTTTTTCCAGAATCAAATTCGAATCTCAGTTACTAAGAAGAGGATTTTTTGAAAAATTGTAAGCTGGAAGGTTTTGAATGTTTCAGGGGTTCAAAAACTTGTTAAACAAGGCATGTTGATGCCTTTTTATAGGCAAAATCACTCTCTCTACCGAAAGGTGTGAGAGTGGGTAAAATTGTAAAACGGTTATAGCATAAGCCCCAATTATGTCAATCGAACCTTAGTAACATCTACCCGTCAATTAGCCACCTAGGTGATGTCACGACCCTACTGCCCTTCTTCCCATTAGATACAACTTTAGCAATCATCTCGTAGCATAATCTAGCTTCAATTAGTAGTTTGATAATAGTAGTTTGTAGTTTAAAAACTCAAAAATGAAGAAAAGATCATCTAAGATGTCGCAATTGCGACATGCGACATGCGACATGCGAACCCCGCAAATTTGAAATTATTACCAAAAAAAATCCACAGAGCATTGTTTAGATCTCTCTCGCTTAAAGCTTTCTGCGCCTTCCCAATATTTTGGATATCTTACCGATGCCCAAACAGTAACCATCATTGCGGTCTTCGCTGGAATAGTGTAGCCGTTTATATCTGTATCTTCCCTGCATTTCCTTGGAACTAAAAGTGGAGATGGTGGATGAAGTCTTAAGGTTTCTTTAACTACTAACTTTAAGTATTTCAGCTCCCCCGCATCATTTTCATCAAATGTTACTTTATTTTTAAAGGCTTCTCTCACTTTTACCCGAGCTTTGGTGAATACACTTGGATTCTTCATCATTTCAACCATAGTCTATATAGTTATTGTTGATGAAGTTTTTGTTCTGGCATACACAATACTTCTCCAAAACCAATACATACTCCCAAAACCCGGAAACCCATGAATCACAAGCTGAGAAATACCACATAGCTCTAACTCTGGAATGTCTAACAAGAACCGAAAATACAGAAGGGCTAAATACTAAAAACAGGAATAGAAAGGGACTCCTCGGTCTGTGGACGTGACAGATATACCTCAAAGTTGCTAGAGAAGTCGTCTCCACTCAGGGGCGATAGGACTGGGTAGAAGTACCTAGATCTGCACATGAAAAACATGCACAGAAAGAGCATGAGTACACCTCAATGATACTCAGTAAGTCCACGCCTAACCTCGGTCGGGTAGTGACAAAGAAGGTCAGGGCCCTACTGAGATAAGATAATAATATAAGGTATGAGAATAAGATAAGCAATACAGTTGAAAGCTAAAAATAAGAATTTAATACGAGAAAGTAAGGAACACAATAACCGAAACAGAGGCTAAAACGAACACAAGGATAATAACCGGGGATCTCTCAGTACCTCGAGGATCTCTTAGTATCCTTAATATATATTAGGGATCTCTTGGTATCCCATGGATCTCTTGGTATCCTCAATATATGCTAGGGATCTCTTGGTATCCCGAGGATCTCTTGGTATCCTATATATATGCTAGGGATCTCTTGGTATCCCGAGGATCTCTTGGTATCCTCAATATATGCTAGGTATCTCTTGGTATCCCAAGGATCTCTTGGTATCCATATGCTAGGGATCTCTTATTATCCTCAATATACATGCAAAGGATCTCTCGGTATCCCGCACCTCAGCTCAATCATAAATTTGTTCAGGGGATCTTCTGAGATGCCTTCCTGTAGTCCCAAAATAAAGCACACAACAATAGCCAAAAGGAATACTCAATTACGCTCAACTTCATACCAAGCAAAAATAGATATTTTCTAACCTTGCATGCTTCACGTAATACAAACAAGGCAGTTAAAGCAAATAGAGTAATTTAGTCAATTAGACATGCTTATCTAGGCTAATAGCAGGCTTAAATTACAAGTAGTGTAAGCAAGAAAAGAAAAATACAATTAAGGCTATTTAATAAAAATAGGGTTTTCAACAATTAGCACAAGTATGCACTTGTTACCTCACGTACAAGGCATTTCAATTATCAAAATACAAATCCTAAAGGGAGAGTCCCCCACACAAGGTTAGACAAGCCACTTACATCGAATCAGCTCAATAATCAACCCGAAACCACGTTCTTGCCACGAGTATCCGACTCCAAACGGCTCAAATCTATTTAATTGTATATTGTAAATAACACTTCAAGTAACTAATTCTATAGTAAAATTATAAGCTAATACGCAAAATTAGGTAAAATGGCCAAAACACCCATACAAAAATTATCCAATTCTGATACCATTTGGTCCTTCAAATCATCATTTTCTATTTTTGAAATATTTCACAATTTTCTTCTCAAATTCCATCCCAAATCACGAATAAAATGATGAATTCAATGATAGGTTCATGTACTCTAGTCAAATCCGAGTTAGAATCACTTACCCCGATGAATTTCAAAAAATTACCAAAATCCGATCTCTCTAGGTCAAAGTATGAAATAAAACCCTAAACCTCGTATTTATAGTGCACCTCCCGGATTTCCACCACCGCTAACCGCACAGAAACGAGTGTTGTCCGCGGTGGATTTAACTACAGTCACAAGCATTAGTTTTTGGCCATAACTTCCTCCACAGATGTGGAAACTAGACACGAAGGGCTACAATTTTCGTTTTTGAATCATCTCAAAATTCCTTGTAGATCAAAAGATATAAGCTTCGTAAGTCAGACCAGTAAAACTTTCCTCACCGCGGACCTCACTGGATTTTGTGCGGCCGCAAAGCCCCCACCGCAGTAGCACAAAATCCTTTGTGGACCGCACTGGTGGGTTAAGAGGTTTGCAACTCCTCTGGACCTACAACAACTATGATTTTAGGCTTAAAACATCCTAGAACCTACCCGGAACTCAGCCGAGCCCCAGGGCTTCAAACCAAATGTACCAACACATCCCATGACATCATTCAAACTTGTTCAAAACTTTGGAATGCTCACAACAACATCAAATCACCAATTTAACATAGGATTCAAGCCTAAGAACTCCAAGAACTCTTAAATTACGCTTTCAATCAAAAAGTCCATCAAATCTCATCCGAATGACCTGAAATTTTGCAAGCACGTCACATTTAACACTAGGGAGCTACTCCAACTTTCGGAATTCCATTCCGCATCTTAGATCAAAATCTCACTATCGAACCGGAAACTTCAAAAATTTGACCTTCACCATTTCAAGCCTAAATTAGCTACGGCCCTCCAAAACACAATCTGATCACGCCCCTAAGCCTGGAATCACCCAACGGAGCTAATGGAACCATCAGATTTCAATTCCGAGGCAGTATCACACTATTCCAACTACAGTCAACACTTTCTAACACTTAAGCTCTCATTTAGGGACCAAGTATTCCAAAACTCTCCGAAACTCAAAACTGAACATACCAGCAAATCAAAAAAGCAGAAATAATCTCGAGGAAAGTAGTTAATAAGGGATCAGGACGTTAATTCTTAAGATGACTGGCCAGGTCGTCATATCCTCCTACACTTAAACATTCGTTCATCCTCGAACGAGCATAGAGACACACCTGAAGTAGTAAAAAGATGAAGGTAATTGTGACGCATATCCTGCTTGGTCTCCCAGGTCGCCTCCTCGACTGGCTGACCCCGCCACTAAAACTTGACTGACACAATGTTGTTTGACCTCAACTTTCTAACATGTCTGTCCAATACTGCCACTGGCTCCTCTACATAGGATAGATCCTTGTCTAACTGGACTGAACTAAAATTCAACACGTACGATGGATCAGCATGATACCTCTGGAGCATCGAAATATGAAATACCGGATGAACTCCTCCCAAGCTGAGAGGTAAGGCAAGCTCATAAGCAACATCCCCAAGACCCCAACACACCTCAATATCTCAAAAGGGCCAATAAACCTCAAACTTAAATTCCCTTTCTTCCCAAATCTCATAATGCCCTTCATGGGCAAAACCCGAAGAAGAACCCGCTCTCCAACCATATAGGAGACATCACAACCTTCTAGTCCACGTAACTCTTTTGTCTTGACTAGGATGTACGGAACCTATCCTAAATCACCTTAACCTTCTCCAAAGCATCCCAAACTAAGTCTGTGCCCAATACCCAAGCCTCACCCTACTCAAACCAACCCACTGGGGATCTACACCACCTACTATATAAAGCCTCTTACGGTGCCATTTGAATGCCAGACTGATAACTGTTGTTATAAGAAAATTTAGCCAATGGAAAGAACAGATCCCAAGACCCTCCAAACTCAATCTCACACGCACGGACCATATCCTCAAGAATATGAACAGTGCACTCAGACTGTCCGTCCTTCTGAGGGTGAAATGTTGTACTCAACTCCACCTGAGTACCCAGCTCATGCTTAACGACCCTCCAAAACCGTGATGTGAACTGTGTACCTCTATATGAAATGATGGAAATTGGAATACCATGCAAATGAACAATCTCTCGGATATAGATCTCCGCCAACCGCTCGAAAGGATAAGTAGTACACACAGGTGGTACTTAGAGCTCGCATTAGTAGACACTTACATGAGGGTCAAGCATATGGTACTTAGAGCCGGACTTGTGACCTTTCCTTGAGAGAGACGAGTGAACTCCCATTTACCTCAGTTTATGTGCTTATACTCTAAAAGGTGAGGTTTGTTTAGGGAGAGTTGAGGATGTATGAGTTTGGATTCCACAGCGACCAAAGCAATTGAGAGAGTTCTTTGATGTAATGAGTCAATTCTTGATGCTCTTGTATCACACTTGATCCATAGTTTTCAAAGTTTAAATGTTGTTAATGATCCATATGTATTGAGGGCAATTGTTAGTCCCAAATGATGCTTGTTGAGGTTACTTTAGGTCAGTTGGAATTACGTGGATCTTTCCCTTAAGGGGTGGGTCTTATTTGTTTGCTTGAGGACAAGCAAAAGCTTAAGTTTGGGGGAGTTAATAACTAGGGATTTTGCCATATTTTATGCTCCTTCTTGCTTACGCTTTGGTTATAAATTATTACAAAATAGTCCAAAAAGGCTCATAAGTGTGCTTGATTGCAGGTTTGATCAACAAAGTGACGAAATGTCAAGGATCATCTCAAAAAGGAGTGAAATCTACTCAACTATCAAAGACCAAGCAATCTAAAGGAAAGCAGGCCTAGTACGCGCCGCGCAAAGTGGAATGCGGCCGCACTAGGTGGTTTAGAGAGTTGGTAAAATCAAGCTAGAGGTAACGCAGCCACGATACATATCTCGTGGTCCGTGGTCAAGGCTCCGCGGACGCACTACTCTTTTATACGGTCCGCAGTCAAGAGATTCAGAGAACTACAATTTTGCTAAGACAATGCCATGCGGTCCGCGGTCGTTAGTGAGGACCGCGCCAACTCCCTTCGCGGTCGTGGTCTATTCTACGCGGTCCGTGGAGTCCAAGTTCAGAGAATCCAAAGTTGAAGTCGATGAGCCCAATGCGGCTGCGGTCCATTTAGTGCAGCCTGCACTGACCCCCTAGTGGTATTTTTGTCTAATTTTTCCAGCCTAGTATAAATAGAATATTTTACCATTTTTAGGTCATTTGTTATTTCCATAACTAAGCTGCACTCGTGAGAACATCTTTTGTAGCCATTTTTGGCACCTTAGCTTCAAATTAACGATAGATTATTGTAATTTGAGTTAGCATTTAGTTATTATGTCTTGTTCTTCATCTATTTCTTCATTTTCTTGTTCAAGCATGAGTAGATAAACTCATTAGCTAGGGTTGTGGCTCAACCCTAGTATGGGTAATTGATGGGTGTTGCCATCTAGGGTTAGATTGACTATAGGTGTATGCTATTTGGGTTGATTTTATGTTTTAATTTAGAATTGGTGGTTGCAAAAACTGATTCAATCTTTGTGGGTTTAACTTTTCTTAAGAAAGAGAGTTCTATGACCCCAAAATTGACCCAACAAGGAATTGGGATGGACTCATGAGAAATGATAGTACCAATTAACGGGTTAAATCTCGAGAGAGTAATCACCCTGCTTGAACCCTAGTTGGTTGTCCTAATTTTTCTACCTATTTGGTCTCGAGAGAGTCAATTGGGCAAAATCACTCTCTCTACCGAGAGGTGTGAGAGTGGTTAAAATTGTACAACGGTTATAGCATAAGCCCCAATAATGTCAATCAAATCTTAGTAATATCTACTCGTCAATTAGCCACCTAGGTGATGTCACGACCCTAATGCCCTTCTTCCTATTAGATACAACTTTAGCAATCATCTCGTAGCATAATCTAGCTTCAATTAGTAGTTTATAATAGTAGCTTGTAGTTTAAAAACCCAAAAATGAAGAGAAAATCATCTAAGAGCTCACACTCAACTCTATCCTAAGCAGATACCCGAATTCCCTTCTAGCTCTCTGAGGATTCGATCCCGACCCTCATATTGGGTAAAAGGTATTATGACCCTATTCTCCTACTATTTAGTTGCGTGGAGTTGGCTGCGATAACCTATGAGCTTGCTTTACTCCCAGCTTATCGGGAGTTCATCCGGTTTTTCATGTATCGATGCTTCGGAAGTATCATCCCGACCTATCCCATGTGTTAGACTTCAGTACTATTCAGCGGGATGAGGGTTTGGGTTATGAGGAGAAGCCAGTTGCTATCATTGATAGGCAGGATCACCAATCATCCCGACCTATCCCATGTGTTAGACTTCAGTACTATTGAGCTGGATGAGGGTTTGGGTTATGAGGAGAAGCCAGTTGCTATGATTGATAGGCAGGATCACCAGTTGAGGTCCAAGAGGATTTCTGCAATGAGGTTCCAATGAAGGGGCCAACAAGTCGTGGACGCGACCTGGGAGTCCAAGGAGGATGTGCAGAGTAGATACCTTTATTTTTTCAGTATTTCAGGTACCTTTCTATGTCCATTCGAGGATAAACGTTTGCTTAAGATGTGGAGAATGTAACGATCCGATCGGTCATTTGCCTTTTTAGAATCCCGTTCCCCCAAATAAAACTCTCCGTGGTTGCTTTAACCAATTTACGACATGCGGGTATGGTTGGTTCTGGATTTAGAAGAGTTTGGATTGAAATATACACATTTAACTCTTTAGGATTTTCTTAAAAGGCTAAGTTTGACTTTGGTCAACATATTGGGAAAATGGGCCTCGATTCATGTTTGACAGTTCTGGAGGGTCCGTGGGAAAATATGGGACCTGGGCGTATGCCCGGAACCAAATTCCAAGGTCCCTAGCCCGAGTAATAAACTTTTATTAGAAAATTATTATTCTAAAATATTAAGGATTTAAAGAAACTAACTAATGATTTATTTCATAGGTATCGGGCTCGTATGTTGGTTTTGAAGTTTGATACAAGTCCAAAATATCATTTAAGACCTTCTTGCAAAATTTGGTGTCAATCCGAGTAGTTTAAGGGCGTTTTGGCCCGTTGGAGGAAAATTAAGAACGTGAAGTTCAAAGGTTTGATTCAATTGATTTTAGGGGGTGATTCTTAGATTTAGCGTTGTTTCGGGCATTCTGAAGGCTTGAGTAGGTCTGTTTTGTGATTTTAGACTTGCCGGTATGTTTGGGCGGTGCTCGGGAGCCCCGAGCGTCAATCAGACGAGGCTCGAGTGAAGTGGAAAAATTTGAGAAGGGCTAAAGGTTGTTGCTTCTGTCATAACCGCATCTGCGGTTCTTGGACCGCAGATCGTCCTCTCATCACATAAGCGGCCCAGGGTGGGCCTGGGCAGGAACCGCAGATGCGGCTCCCAAGCCGTAGAAGCGGCTCCGTAGATACGGCCCGGAGAACACAGATACGGTCCCTGTTCTTTGGACCATTTTTTGCAGATGCGGCCCTTTCCTCGCAGATGCGGGACCGTAGATATAGAAATTGCTGGGCAGTGAGGTCATTTAATACGGGTTCTAAGTCATTTTTATCACATTTTCACTCTTTCATTGGGTGGTTTGGGAGCTTTTGAGAGAAGGACTTCACTTAGCATCTTGAGGTAAGGGTGTGCTACCTACTTCTAGTTTAATATCATTGTCTTAGGTAGATTAAACACTAGTATTAAGGTGAAATCATGGGGTTAGAGGAAAAACCTAGTGTTTTAATAAAACTTAGATTTAACCACAAAATTGGTTATGAAATGAATTAGAAACTATATATTATTGATCCTTAGGTTGTAGAGAACAACTTCCTTCGAAAAATCTCGGAATCCGGGCACGTGGGCGCGGGGTCAGAATTTAGGAAACTTGTGTTAATGGTTGGGAAATTTCTTAAATAGCTAGAATTCATTCTTGTGAGTCTATATTAACTAGATCTTACTTCATTTAACTAGTTTGGGATTGTTCGGCTCCGAATTGAGGGCTTGGACTTGTTCTTGGCATTTGGAAGTGCACTTTGGAGCGAGGTGAGTCTCCTTTCTAACCTTGTAAGAGGAAATTGTCCCATAGGTATAATAATTGAGTAATCACTACTAATTACGGGGGCTACGTGCGCACTAGGTGACGCGAGTCCGTACGTAGCTACTATTTTGTTATTTGTCCAGGTAGTCTAGGAACCACATCATGCCATATTTGTGAGTATCTCTATATGTTCTTGCTAATGTGATCACTTAAGATATGCAAGAGACTTGGAAAGGAATAAAGGTGAACACATATACTTGTTGAACCCTTGTATGAATTTATTAGAATATAAATGCACCTTTATATGTGTTCTTGATATTTCTTGATATTTGTGGATCGGGACGATAGCCTCAGTATGAATAGATGCATCTATGGTTCGCGCCATTCGACCCTCTGGCAGTGCACAATTTATTTTCTGTTGGATCGGGCCGTCGACCTTGGCATAATGTGTGCATGATATCTATGTGAAATCTTGTACATGACTGTTTTGCAAAGTATTTCGAAATGTAAATAACTAATTGAAAGATTGTTAAGAACATGACTTTTACCTCTTACTATAAATTGTTGATTAGTTGTGATTCTCATGCTTAGCATAGCACCTTATTATATAATTTGACCCAAGTAAGTATCAAGTCCACCTCTCATATCTACTTCTTCGAGGTTAGAAGGAATATTTACTTGGTACATATTATTTTTGTACTCATACTACACATCTGTACTTAATTGTACAGGATCTGAGGTAGGTACATTTGACTATCAGTCTGGTGCACGCCCCTGATTTATAGACCGAGACTTCCATGGTGAGTTCCTCCCTTCCTATGCCGTTCAACAGCCGGATGGAGTCTTTTCTTACTTTTTCTATCTATTCTCTCTCAGATAGTAGGATATGGTTATTCCTTTATACATTCTACTAGTTGCCTATTACTTGTGACACCAGGTCTTGGCACACTGTTATTCTGTGCTGGCTTGCCCGGCAATAATGTTGGACGCCATCATGACCTATTCTGTAAATGGGTCATGACAATGGACAATCACAATATTCAAGTGGAGCTCCCCCCAAAACCACCTGATATCCCAGCTAACCAATCAAAAACTCCTTCCTCATTCAAGGAAAAGCTGCTGACCAATGACCATGAGAAAAACTTTTCATTATCCTCAACACCATCTCATTTACTACCTATGGCTATCAACCCCATCGTGGTTGATCTTGGAAAACCACTTACTGAACAGGAAAACAACCACATAGTCCAAATAAGTGGAGAAGACAAGCAACGCATTTACTATCCTTGGAGATTCTCAGTAATAATCAAACTCCAAGAGAAAAAAAACTCCATCAAGTACTCAAACAAAAGATCACTGATTTATGGAAGCCTTTCCTCTTATTGATCTGGGAGAAGGCTACTACACAGTTAAGTTCAATAAAGAAGTAAACATGGCAACAGCCCTACAAAAAGGCCTCTGGTTCATTTTTGGTACCTTCTTATCAGTACAACGATGGGAGACCAATTTTGTGCCATCAAGAGCAAAACAAACACTCACTACAATCTGGGTAAGATTGTCAGAACTACCTACAGAATTTTACGATGAAAATATCCTTACTAAGGTTGAAAACAAAATGGGGCGACTCCTCAAGGTGGATGCATGCACTTCTGCAGCCCTTCGAGGTCGTTATGCCAGAATTTGTGTGGAACTACCCCTAAATAAACAAGTTAAACCCTATGTGTGGATTGGCTCCCACAAGCAGCAGATCCTATATGAATGCGAAAAGCTTCTCTGCCTAAATTTTGGCTTCTTAGGATACTCCTCCAGCTAGTGCATAAAAACTGATACTCAAACAAAAGCCCCAACATCAAAAGGAAAAGAAAATCTGCAGCAAAATCTACCACAAAACAACACGCAAGAAGTATAGGAACAAATTAACCAAATCGATCAACAAATATCATCAGTGGAAGGGCAAGCTTTAACATAGGAATGGCTAACTGTATCTTTCAAGAAAGGTACCAAAACAAAAACTCCGAACAAAGAAACTACATCAAGAACATATATAAACGTTAATATCTTTGATACTTCTATAGGTAAATTTCTTACATCTCAAATCTTTAATTATAAAGCAAGACCTAATCAAAGTAGTAAGAGTGTTAAAATTACTGATAGAAACCATAACACAGACTTCCAGCCTGTTCAAACGCCTCTAGCAATGGCTAATATTTCACAAAACCAGTTTTCCTCTCTCTCATCACATAACATGGTTTTGGATATCCCCAAAAACCACTTAGAAGAACTATCTGAGTCTTTTCTGCATAATATTGCTAATAAGTCTGATAATACAAATCACTCTAATGAAAACATTACTAACAATATTATTATGCCTAATAATCCTACCCTATCAAACAAAGACCCTTTTGATAATTTAAAAAAAAATTCCAAGCGTGTGTCAGACTCTAGGGCACCCCTTACTAACCCCTATCGGAACCAATGAGGGTAAAAACCCCCCTGACCCATCTCCAAGTACCCCTATCAATGAGGGTAATACAAATATTATTACCCACCTATCAATGTATGAAGCTTCCTTGTTCCAAATGGCCAACGCAAGGAACACATAGCCCAAAAACAAACTGTCTCTCCTACTAATAAAACTATTATGCTGACCCATTCATTTAATATGCATAAGGATATTACAATCATTGACAATGATACTGTGTCTTCCCAAGAAACAAAATCTCTCTCTAAAAATGATCTTCTTCAGTAACACAATGCCCAGACTGCCGATAGCCAACAGGAGACGATACAGATTAATCCAACTCCTTCGTCTCCAACAGAACATGGCAAGCCAAACCAACACAAATAAACCTTCATCTCAACCTCCAACAATCCTGATACAACCCCTGATGCTGGAGAACCACCAGCCGCAATCATGGGTGGAACTGGGATTGATGGGTCATGCTCTTTCCTTCACCATCACGCTAAATGGGAGAGAAACAATAATTTTCCTTCACCACTCACACTACCTAGCACAACTGATATCAAAAGGGATTTGCCTCTCAATGAACAACTACCTGAACCATATTTGGTTGAACAACATTCTACAACCAATCACACCAAATCTTCCCCCACAGGCAAACCAAATGATGATGGGGGAGTGGCTTATGCCACCACACTTTATCCCTCTCCAATCAGCACAACCAGTTACCAACCTTCCTTTCTTCACCCCGGATATAGCCATCTTTCTTAACCCAATCTTCACTCCTTGGGACACTCGTGCACCACAAGACCCAACGGCTAGTGTCCACAATGCAACCACATCTCTCCACAAAACCACTCTATAATCCCATGTACAACCAAAAACCCACCCCTAAGAGGCCATGATGGACAAAATAGTGGAGCCTCTCAACTTAGTCCCAGAATAATAATCGACAATTAAAATCTAGAAGACGTAAAAGTCTTCATCTTCATGGAGAGGCAGGAACAGAGGAAAATTCTCAAATATCCATTAGCCCTCTACAATGCACGATGGATATACGACCACCTGCCGATCCAGCTGTACGTCAACATGCAATAATCATCGTGCCATTCCAGAGGAGGAACCCAGTCCATGCCCTACGAATTCTGGAGAATGGGGATCTCTACAACTAGAATCTAAACATGAATAGGTCTATCTCTTTTATTATCTGGAACATTCAAGGGGGAAACAATGATACTTTCAGGCTTCACTTTAGGGAGATGATCGACACCCACAAACCTAGCATGGTTACACTACTGGAAATGCGTATGGATAATTATATGGCTCTTCTTAATCCATTTGGCTTCACGGATAAGATTGAAATTTTGGCTAATGGTCAATCAGGGGGGATGGTAGTTCTATGGAATCACACAGTAGTTAATGTCCACAACCTTGTTAGAAGGAACCAGGAATCAGTGCAACCATTGAGGTAATTTCTACTAACATTACTTGGTTATTTACTTCTATATATGAAAGTACTAAGGTAAAAGAGAGAAGTCAGCTTTGGGAAAATCTTATTAGCATGCATGATCACTTTAAGGGTCCCTGGTTAGTAGGGGGAGACTTTAACGATGTTCTAGACTCTAATGAAAAATTATGAGGAAACTTGGTTAGTAGCAGACGTACAAAATTCCTATAGGATTTTATTAATAAATGTGGTCCCACTGACTTAGGTTACAAGGGCTACAAATTCACTTGGTCCAATCGAAGAAGGAAAGATAAAGGACTCAACATGGAAAAGCTAGACAAAATCCTTGCAAATAGTAATTGGATCAGTGCATTCCCCAATGCCTCTGTCACTCATTTACCCAACACTCACTCTGACCATAATCTCTTATTACTCCAATTAACGTCTAACCAAGCCAATAGACTTCCTAAACCTTTTAGGTTAGAATCCTTCTGGCGTAGACACCCCAGTTTCCCTAACCTTGTTAAAGAAAACTGAATGGCGTAGACTACCATGACTCCTCCAACACTTTTATTACAAGGGTTAAAGAATGGAAAAACATTGCTTTTGGTAATATACACGAAAAAAAAGGAATTCTTGCAAGACTAAAAGGCATCCAAGAATCCCACAACTACCATAATAGCACCTTCTTTCAAAATTCAGAACGATCCTTTCAATCAGACTTTAATAACTATCTAAAAGTTGAAGACGAGTACTGGAAACTAAGGGCAAGAATTTCTTGGGTACAAGAAGAAGATGCCAATATTTGGTTTTTTCATATTATGACTACCAACGATAGAAGGAAAAACAAAATCATGTCCTACAAAGACGACCAAGGAAACTAGATCAATAATCCAATAGACCTTCTAAATCACACCAATCAATTATTCAAGAATGCCTTCACGACCTCCCACGAATCCACTAACTGGGCAAACTTTAGTTTTGAACCATCAATCCATAACAAACAAAATCTCAATAGTTTGGACAACCCACTAATGCCATGTGAGATCAACAATGCAGTCTTCTCTTTTAAACCCTTCAAGACACCGGGCCCGGATGGCATTCATCCTTTTTCTATCAGAAATATTGGAACATTCTCGGGCCCTCAGTTATCAAGGGTTGTTATCAAGGTTTCAAAAATAAAACCGTCACTCTAGATATCAATGATACTTATATTTTCCTAATCCCTAAGATTAGAAATGCTAACAACCTAAAAAGATTTAGTCCCATTGGCCTATGCAACACCTTTTACAAAATCATTACCAAAATCATTGCAATAGGATTAAACCCTTCTTAGATAAGCTAATTAGCCCATTTCAAGCAAGCTTTGTAAAAGGTAGAAGAACTAGTGACAATGCTATACTAGTTCAAAAAATCATCAATAACTTTAAGAAAATGAAAGGAAAAAAGGCCAGTATGATTCTCATGTTAGACCTTGAAAAAGCATTCGACCGACTTGAATGGTCTTTCATCTACAGAATGCTTAAGTTCTTCAAATTTTCACCTGCTATATCTACTTCAATTTTAAATTGTATTTGCTCTAGTAGAATTTCTATCCTAGTCAATGGCTCCATGACCGAATTATTTAGCCCAAGTAGGAGTATAAGACAAGGATGTCCATTATCACTATACATATTCACCCTATGTATGGAAATGTTCTCCCGTCTGATCTCTCATCAAGTTGATATATGTTAATGGGACCCAATCCACCTCAGTCCAACAGACACAGGTATACCTCACATCTTCTTTGTCGATGACCTGGCTCTCATGTCCAGGCTCAATGAAAAATCTTGCAAAACAATAAAGAACATCCTTTCCTTCTTTTGCAAGTTATCAGAGAAGAATATTAATCGTCATAAATCTAAGATATTAGTCTGCAAAAATTACCATTCCAACACAGCTCAAGAGGTAGCCTCCTACTTTAATATCAAAATAGATAAGTCTTTTGGGAAATACCTAGGATACCAATCCTAAACAATCACCCTTCCCTAATGGACTATCACTATATTATCGACAATATGCAAAGAAAATTGACATCCTGGAAAGGAAAGTTTTTAAATATCGCAGAGAGAACTACCCTTGCTATTTCAACCCTTAATGCAATCCCTAGTCATGCCATGCACTACACCCTTTTTCCTAATAATACCTTGAAGCAAATTGACTGTATTCAAAGAAACTTTATTTGGGGTATCAATAGTGATTCCAAAAAAATTCATTATATATGTCGGTACAACATTACTAGGCCTAAAGAAGAAGGAGGCTTAGGACTAACTACGACCAATAATAAGAAGCTAACCACCCTTTCTAATCTTGCATGGAGACTCCTCACTAACACAACTGCTCCTTGGTCAAATACTATCATTCATAAATATTTTAAAAGCAATCCTGGAAAAAACTGCTCCTTTGTTTGGAAAAGCATTCTAAAAGGATGGTCCATTTGCTCCAATGGTATTACTTGGATACCTAGTGAAAATTCAAAATTCAATATTTGGACATCTAATTGGATTCCAAATTGTAATTCTCTTTGACAATCAATTCAAGGTCCCCTCACTCGGGAAGAGATTTACATGACCATCAAAGATATTCTTGTTCACAAATAATGGAATCTCTCAAAAATCTATTTTAATATCTCAAAAGAAATAACAACCAACATCAAAGAAATTCCCCTCCCATTAAATAGGAATCAAGACGCTCCTATATGGTCACTATCCTCCAATGGAATCTTTACTTCCAAAACATACGCCAGGGTCCTTCGGGAAAAAATAACTCATCAATATGATTTTAACTAGATCTGGGAGCTCAAATTGCCTAATAAAATTAGATACTTCCTCTGGCAATGCCTTCACAACAGAATACCTTGGCGTCAATACCTACAACACATTGGCATCAACATTGATAATATGTGTTCCATGTGACACATTGAAGAGGAATCTCCAAGGCACATCTTCCTCACCTGCACCATTGTCCAAAACCTGTGGGAACATCTGGGGATTACGATCCCCGTTAATTCAATCGAACACTGACTACTTCTGGTGAAAAATCAAACTCTCAACTTTTATAATGCATTCATCAACTGGCAGCACCTTTTTTCCATTCCTAATATGGGGAATTTGGTTAAATAGAAATAGTAACAATATAAACAACACTTACCTACGCCCCTCAATAAAAAACATTGTAAATCATGCCACAGAATACCAATTCATGACCTTAAACAACAACTCAATTACTCATATGGAAATCATTAATATTAAATGAAATGCTCCACAAAAAGGTTGGATAAAACTCAATATTGATGGAGCCATGGAGATTACAAAAGTGGCATAGGCAGGGTTTTCAGAAATAGCAAAGAAAAGTGGATAATTGGTTTTCAAAAAAATACCAATGCCCTTTGCCCTCTACACTCTGAGTTACAATCACTTCATGAAGGCCTTCAAATAGCCCAAAGGTTCAATCTGTTTCTACTGAAAATAGAAACAGACTCAACAGAGGTTATCAAGGCTATTAATAATGGCCATGCGATACTAAACAATGTAATTTACTCTTGCAGGTTGTTTATGCATCAGGAGAAGGGACTATTACTGAGGCATAACTTCAGACAAGGGAATAGTGTGGCTGATGCACTAGCAAAGGATGCAAAAAATTAGGAAAAGAGCAAATCTATGCATGAAGAAGTTAGAATTTAGTGTCTCCACCAATTTTTGGGAAAAATGCTTAGTATTGATATGAGCGGTGAACATATATTGTCGAAGAAACTACAAGGCAATGTTTGTAATATGCTGGTATTGATGGATTATAATAAGCAGCGGAAGCAATCCAGTATCAAAATCACATGTAATCTAGACAACTAGCATAAACGGGATTTCACAGGTTACCTCTTGAAGCGTGAACATATCTCTTCTACCACGTGAGCCTTCAGTTCCATAACTTCTCAATTGAATCTCCATCAATCGCACAATCGTGATCCTCGAACATTCAACGGTCTTCTACTGTGTTACCCAAATAATATCGGAAATAGCAATTTCGTGTGGGCGAAATTTCTAGGAAAACTTAGCTGAAAATTTCAGCCACCATGTGCTCTCTCCTCTAGGTGGAAAACCTTATGTATTTATAGCACAAGTTTTAAGGGTTAAGACCCTTTTCCAAAACCTGTTGGGTTTTCTTTTCCACCAGAAAAAGGATTCCTTTATTTCCTATTATTTAGGCACAGTAGGGACCACAGAATTTAATTAACAAGGCTCCAATTATGGAATTAATTTCTAATTTTCGAAATTAATATCTACCATAATTAATTACAAATTATTCCACTAAAAATTCGTAATTGCACTCCTTATCCAATTTCGAAATTCATCCATTAAATCTTATTTAACTCCCCATGTTAAGATTCAGATACTAATCAATTAAATTAAATTACTGACGATTTAATTTATTGATTATTTCCTTTAGACTTTCGCTTAACTTATTTCATGTGTCGGATACAAAATCCACCGGCCGGGTTTACACATGAAAACTTATAAGCTTTCATAAAGGTGTATCATCAATCTCTAAACCGAGACATGGATTCCATCAACTAACTATTACTTCGCCAATGTACATTATTATTATCCAATTTACCAGGCATATTGACCCACGAAAGAATCTCGCCTTTTAATAAATCAAAACAATAATAATATACACAGCTAATAATAATTATATCAAGATTAAGAGTATAAGTACATTTAATGGCTAGAGAGTTTATTTTATTAAGTCAGTATAAAATACTTATCTCTATTTGGTCCGTTCAATACATACAAAATGTACTAGCACAAGAAGTTGGAATTAAACCATTCCCATAATCAAGATAAATTATATTTAATCTTGTGCTACAATCATTCCTAATGGTTTGTCCAATTCCATCATTAGATTGTGAACTCAAACTTTATACTTATAAGAACCGATGATTTAATCTTCCGTGTATAAGCTAAACTCTATACACTAAATCATCTACTATATAAGCAAAGGACACAGACTAATATATGATCTATTTAAAACTTTATTAAAACTGAATAAACAATTGTTTCATAATAAATACTATATCTAAACCAAACCCATGGTTAATAGTATATATCCCAACAATCTCCCACTTAGACTTTTAACCATGATAATTATTAGAATATATTATATCCAAATGCATGGTTAATAGTATATGCCCCAACAATCTCCCACTTAGACTCATAACCATGCATCTACAACTTTCTCAGGCATTCTTTTACATGACTATTAAAAGTCTTCACCAAATAAGGTTTTGTTAAAGAATCTTGCCAAGTTATATCTGATGCAATATTTGTCCAGTAGTGCTTTGTCGTAACTATCTAGTTTGGTATTAAACTCTTCAGGGATCCTGTTACCGAAACTATCCCAAGAATGTACACAGAACTATGATTTTCTTTAGCTTTCTCCCACTACGACGAAGTACTACTAATATTACCTTCGTTACCTCACGATATTTAAATATTAGTGACTTCTTACTATAATGTTCAATGTTCAAACATTACTCCCACTCGATAAAGGCATATCATGTCTATTAACGTTCTCCCACTACTTAAATGCAATGGAAAGTCAATTCTGACGTGTGGGTTTTGATGTTCTTGAACATCTAGTTATTTCTTTGCCCAGTTCCTGTAAAAATAGTTTACTTCTAGGAACATGTTTTATTAAACAGTCCTTATCTAGAAAAATGCATTTGTTTTAACAATTGCCTTATTTTCTTTAGGACAATAAAATAAAGCTCCATTCGTTTTCTTGGATATTCGATAAACATGCACCTATCCATTCTTAGTTCCAACTTACATATCTGCTTTCCCTTTCAGCACATATGCTCCTATATCTGAACATGCCACAGACCGAGCTTACATTCAGTCCACAGTTCTATAGATGTCCCAGGTACTAACTTAGAAGGAACTAAATTCAGAATGTAATTTGCAGTTTCCAGGAAATATTCCAAAAACAAATAAGGCAAATCTGAATAGCACGTCATTAATCTATCCATATCCAAAAGATATTTATTTCTTCTTTCTACTACACCACTCTATTATGGAGTTTACGGTGTAGTCAATTGAGATGTAATCCCTTATTTTGATATGTAACTAAAGAACTTTTTAGAGATGTGCTCGCCACTACAATCAAATTGTAGTAACTTAATATATTTCTTTGGTGCTTCTCCGTTTCAAGTCTTAAAAACCTTGAATTACTTAATTCATTAAGACTTACAGTGCATCAAATAAATATATTAATATTTTGAGTAATCATTTATGAAACGTCACAAAATACTCAAAATCTATCTCTTACGAGTATGTTCATTTAACCATACAAATCAGAAAGGATTCATTCTAGCTTATCACTAGTTTTATTTCCTTTTAAAGGAAAACATTTTTTAGTCAAATTTCCTTCCAAACAGGATCCACAAGTTGGTAGTGCCTCTACTTTCAATGAACCTTAAGGTTCACACTTGACCAACTTGAAATCCTATCCAGATTAATATGACTGAGACAAAAGTGCACAGATAAGTTTTACTCAATTTTGAAGAACATATTCTCTTATGAGGTAGACTAATATTGTTCTGTTCAGGAGAGACATCAATATACAATAACAAGGTCATGCATTCATGTACCACAAGAGATAAAATATTTATTAAGCTCAATAACTCAAGAGTTATTCGAAAAATAAAACAAATATCCATCTCTTATTTTGCCCAGAAACCGGAATTAAATTCCTTCAAACAAAAGTACATATATTGCATCCTTAAAATTAATGCCTTATCACTAAAAGAAAATTTTAACAAGTAATACGACAAATTGCATAAAATCATTGTGGAGTTGAGATAAAAACATTAAATAGATCATAATAAGTCAAAACACTGAATAGTAAAATTCAGACTGCATTCAATATTTATATACATACATGCATCTGGAATAATAAATTTCGATGGAAAAAGAATCATTCATACAAAGTATATTATATAATGCAAGAATTATACAATCCAAAAATAAATACAACCAATTCAGATGGAGAGCATTCTATTATTTTCAGTCAATTGTATATAACTTTTAATACAAAAATTTTAAAACACACTACACATATATGTCATGCATCTTGAATAGCAATTTCGATGGGAAAAGAACTACTCATGCAACATACATATGAAATGCCAGATTATTCACTCCAATAATTAAAATAGACCCAAATCAGATGGAGAGTATACTGTTAATTTAAGTCAAGTGAACATCATTTTTAATAGCTCTAGTTCCATTGATCCAACATGTATCCTCAGATGGAGAGTAAGTACATGATATCAATTACTAGTATTTCACCTAGTGAGCTTACAATAAATTTATCCGATATGGAGGAAGACCTAAAGTCAACGCATAAATTTATTACTCACTTGAAATTAATAGTGAAAGACCATAAAAATTTATTTCTATCACCACTTAATCATGATTTTATTTTAGTTACAAAATTTATTCAACCCTTTAAGCTCAGATGGAGAGTTAATACAGGTTATCAATAACTAGTAACTATAGCTAGTGAGTTCACAATAAATTTATCCGATATGGAGGAAGACCTAATGTCAACGCGTAAATTTATTATCTCACTATAAATAAAAAAAATGGAGACTATAGGGGTTTATTCTCATCACCACTTTATCACAACCACAAACTTTGCTCTGAGGATTAAGTTCCATAATTAAAAAAATGCTCAATACCCCATTTAAATAATCTTAAAATGCTAACATTAACTTTTTTCACTGCAAAGCAGTGAGTATTGTTTATGGGCTATTTCTGATAAACCTACCAAATTTTAGATCAATCAGAAATCGTTAAAATCAGAATCTCCAAAAATTACGACCAAATTTGAAAAATTACCACTTTAAGCATTTTTTAAGAATTTAAAATATGACATACATTCTTATCATATACCAATTCATGTCAAATTAACATTTGTTATCATGTTCCAGATTAGACACAAATAAAATGATAGAAAGAATGACTTTTTGTATGTAAATAACATTTTAATCCGCCAAATCTTTAAAAAACTCATCTAACCGATCCTGAATCGTCAAAATACGATATGATTCACTGCATAGCAATGAGTTCTTCTTAAATGATCGTTTCCGATGATCCTATCGAATTTCAAGTCATTCGGAGCTCGTGAAATTCACGATCGCCAAAACTAGACCAAATTCGAATAAATTATTTTGGCGTATTTAGGATTAAATCCATGTAATTTGCATTATTACTATATATCATATCAAGTTAAACCATCATATTTTAGATTTAATACAAATATAGCCGATATATAAAGAATAATTTTTTCATATTTATAACAAATTTAATTTAATAAACTGCTTGAGAACCCATCTAAACGACCTCAAAATGCCGAAAAATAGCATGATTCACTGCTTAGCAATGAGTTTTTCTCACTAGATCGTTTTCGATGAACCTACCAAGTTTTAGCTCAATCGGAGTTCGTCAAATTCATGACCACCAACCTGTAATCAAACT
>MU759339.1:23754-53459 GCA_026770625.1 Nicotiana glauca | reverse complement strand
CGTGTATAAGCTAAACTCTATACACTAAATCATCTACTATATAAGCAAAGGACACAGACTAATATATGATCTATTTAAAACTTTATTAAAACTGAATAAACAATTGTTTCATAATAAATACTATATCTAAACCAAACCCATGGTTAATAGTATATATCCCAACAGGTATGTCTAGCTAATCAGAACATTATGAACGATACACCCTTCTCCCTACCCTCACTTCACCTCAGGTGAAGCCCCTTGTAATATACAAAACTCTACTTAAGTAGTTTATATATAAAAATCCCTATTAATCTTCAAAAAAAAGGAAAAACTTGCAGGAAAATACACGATATTGAAATTTTGAGATACAGATAATAAGTCAGAAAATTGATATTTTGATGTAATTTTCCTTACCATTTTTCTACCTAAGTAGGTCAAATTGAGGACTTTGACCTTATGCTTCTATTCACCACCTTGGTTTGTGGGATAAAAGATAATAATCTCGCAGAAGCGGCTCAACACTACATGTGGCCTAAAGTTGTGACGACCCGACCCGACCCGTCGTCTCGTGAGTTACCGCTCCATTTTTCTCATTTTCAACTTCTTTATGCTTCATTATCCATATCTTATGTGATCGAGTTGGTTTGGAGTGGTTTTGATAAGAAATGAGACACTTAAGAAGACTTAAGTTGGAAAAGTCAACCGGATGTTGACTTATGTAATAGAGGGTTCGACAGTGAATTTCGATGGTTCGGTTAGCTTCGGGAGGTGATTTGTGACGTAGGATTTTGATCGGAAGTGGTTTTGGATGTCCGGTGTAGAATTAGGCTTGAATTGGCGAAGTTAGTATTTTTGGCGATTTCCGGTTGATAGGTGAGATTTTGATCCGGGATTCGGAATGGAATTCTGAAGTTTCTGTAGCTTTGTTAGATGATTTGGGATGTGTGTGCAAGACTTCAGGTCATTCGGACGTGGTTTGGTCGGGTTTTTGATCGAAAGTGTATTACGAATATTTTTTTTAAACTTAGGCTTGAATTCGATGAGTTTTGGGTAATTTGATGTTGTTTGAGGTGTTTTTATTATTGGAATAGGTTTGAATGATGTTATGAATTATGTTGGCATGTTTGGTCGGGGTCCCATGAGGCTCGGATAAGTTTTGGAAGAGTTTTTGGAAGATTTTTATCGTTTTGAGCATAAGCATGTAACGATCCAAAAGTCCATTTTTAGTTCTAGAGATCGAAATTTGATTTCGAGACTTCTAGAATTTTAATAATGAATTATAGGAGTGATCTGGAAAGTTTGGTTTAATTTCATCAAGTCGCGATTGGGTTTTTGACGCGAAACATGTGTTAATTGTTTAACGAGCGAAATGTATATCTCGCTGAGCAAACAAGATCCGAATTGAGTTTCTATTGAAGGAATATGTTCGTATTATTATTTGTAACTCATAGGAACAAGAATCATCGAATTCTGAAATTCCAGGCCCAAGAAATGAATTTTTGAGTAAAATTGTATTCTGAAAATATTTAAGAAAAATGAAAATAAAATTTGATTAGAAAGTGATGGTATCAGGCCCGTATTTTGGTTTCGGCGCCCGGTACAGGTCTTACATATAGTTTAAGCATTTTATGTAAAGTTTGGTTGAAAATGGACGTTGCTTGATGTGTTTCGGACTCAAAATAGAAAAGTTGATGTTTTATGAAATTTGAAAGAATTCTTGGATTTTAAAGCTTAATTCATGGTATATGACGTTATTTTGGCGATTTGATCATACAGTTAAGTTCATAGGATGTTTTTGAGTTAGATTATGTGTTTGGTTAGGAGCCCCGAGGGCTCGAGAGTGTTTCGGAGGTGTCTCTGAGTGATTTCGGACTTAGAAAAATTGCAGAAATAGTACCCTATGAACAGTAGCCATGAACAGTACCCTGTAAATAGTGCCCGTGAACAGTGCCGGACAGAATGTTAAGTTCTAGAAATGGGACTTCGAACCCATTTTCCATTTTTACCGATTTGGAGCTCGGATAAGGCGATTCTTTGTGAGATTTTTGGAGAGAACAACGGGGTAAGTGTTCTTAACTCAATTTTGGTTATATTACTTGAATCTATTACTAGTTTTGGTGTTTAATCCGTAAATTTGGATAGAAAAGATTAGAAAACCCTCTTGGATAGAATCATGGATTTAGGGGTCGAAATGTGATGGAAATTGGATAATTTTGGTATGGTTAGACTCGTGGCAAGATGAGGATTCCGATGATGTTAATTTTCTAATTTTTCGAGACGTGGGCCTGGGGCTCGGGTTTTTGCTAATTTCGAGAATTTTGGAATTTTTCGATTATTTGGATTGGGCTTTGTTCCCATAACATATTATGACGTATGTGTTCTGATTTTGGATAGATTCGACGCGCGTGGAGACCAATTCGAGGGGCAAAAGCTTCGCGAGTTAAAGAAATAGCCGGTTCGAGGTGAGTAATGTTTGTAAATGACATCCTGAGGGTTTGAAACCCCGGATTTGCACACCATAGTGTTGTATTGAGGTGACTTGCACGCCGCATAGCGAGCGTGGGGTAGAGCATCGTTGGGGATTGTGACTTGGTCCGTCCTAATTGATGAAATTACTGCGTATTTGACTGAAACTACTTGTTATCATCATAATTTGGGCTGATTGCCATATTTAGGCTTCGTGCCAATTATTTGAATCCTTCGGGGATTGTTGTCGATAATTCCTCACTGATTTAATTATATATTTGAACTTAGTCATGTATTTTCCACTGTTTTAAAAACTCAGCCAAGTGATTATGCCTTAAGCACTCGAAATGATATTACTAAAAATATTTTTGGGCTGAGCATCATGTTTTGTTGTTGCCCGAGTGGCTTATGTAATTATGTTGACTGAGTAAGGTCGAGGGCCTGTATTGTGAGGATATATGGATCGGGCAGCACGCCGCAGCGGTTACTATATGATATTATTCTGGGAGTGAGCCCGAGGGGCTGATACTGTTCTGAGTTACTGATACTGAGCCCGAGGGGCAAATTTCTACTTGTCATTTTGATACTGAGCCCGAGGGGCTGATTTCTACTTGTTATTGTGGTATTGAGGCCGAGAGCCTGGTTGATTATATTGATATTGAGGCTGAGAGCCTGGTTGATGCCACGAGATGGCTTGATATTGCGCTTAGGCTGTAGGAGCCCCTCCGAAGTCTGTACACACCCCCAGTGAGCATCGTCAACGATAAATAAATGGATGGTTTGGGCTGCACGCCGCAGTGGGTACCAGAGTGTACCGTCATGTGCATTGTATTTCACTAATGCATTTGTTCTTATCTGTATTATCTGGCATAATATTTCTGCACTTTTATTTCATTGGCTTTTATGCTACTTCTTGCAATAATTACCTGATATCCTGGCGTTATCTGTTAACGGAGTGTTGTGCCCGAGGGGCTGACTTCTGTGCTTGTTTGCACTACTTGTTTTGCATTCATTTGCTTAACTGTTGGAAAAAGACATTTTCAAAAGAGGTTTTAAACTGAGCCAAGATATTTCTAAAGATTTCACAGTTTCACTGTTTTTCTCAAAGGGTTTACACTGCTCCTATATAGCATGATGGCTTGCTTTACGTGATTTCTTACTGCTCAGTTGTTATTTACCCTTATTACTCACTGAGTTGGAGTACTCACTTTACTCTCTGCACCTTGTGTGCAGATGCATGTATTTATACACCCGGCAGTGGGTTTTGGTGATTGGAGGCAAGGTTATCGGAGTTTTAGCAAGGTGGCTGTCAGCGTTCGCAGCACGGCTTTTCTCCCCTTTTGTTCATCAGTCCTGTTTTGTATATTTCAGACCTTGTAGTTGTATTTATACTCTAATAGATGCTCATGACTAGTGACACCCCGATGTCGGGCTGAGTTGGGTTGTTATTCCGCATGTTTATAGAATAATATTGTTGACTACCTAAATGATTGGATTATTCATCTTTATAAATGACTTATTGATTTATTAAACTGTTAGAACTGAATTTGAGTAAGCGTCGATTGGCCTTGTCTTCATGAGAGGCGCCATCACGATCGGCTTTGGATTTTGGATCGTGATAAAAGCAAAGATTTAAAAAGAGGCCTCAAAAGACGTTCGAGGTTAAGAAATGTTGTTTCATATCTAATCATTTAGTAGTTTCATTAGCTTAAGATTGAAAAAATTATCTAAAAAGCACTTAAAGAATAGAAGAAGATTCTACTAAAATCATAGTTATACACAAAATTGATTCAAGTTGAAGTGAGTTAGACAAAAATTAAGAAGTTGAGCCCATCCACCATGCATGAGGTAACAAAGCAGAATAACAAAAAATAGGAAGTAAATGCAAATTTAATACTCTACAAGTTTTAGTACAAAATTTAAAAGTTAACAACAAATGATTAAAACTAACTTATTTATCACTAGTAATAAATACATGATTATTTATACTATATATAATTTGAGAAAATTTGGGGCCTTAATTTTTTGGGGGCCTAAAGCCACTGCTTTGGTAGCTTTAGGGTTGAGCTGCTACTGTAATCTCATGAAAAAAATGTGGGATTATTTAAATTTCATATTTGAAATTTTTGGTTCCGATATAAGCAATACCAATTACACTAGTTATATGACATTTAATGTGCGATAATAATTTCGGAATAACTAATCCCAGGACAACGATATCACAACGGTGTTCTCCAATATCTCTTCATCCAAAGTCCTTTAAGAAAGTGTTAAATATATAAATAAAAGTTTCTCCAAGTTTAATATATTATAAATCAAACATATGTTTTATATCATACCCGTATATTCCATTATTAGCCAATTACACCTACCAAAAAGGTCTATCCACCATGGATTCACTACAAAAGAATATTAATTCCACAAAATGGAAGTGTTACCAACCCATTATCCAACGGAAGTGTGACAATAAGTCTAATAGCCTTACTAATTATCCTTTCTTCTTACAAACAAAACCATTGTCGTCTTTGTACTTATTGGATAATGTATTTTGAAAGTTTATTTTTATGTTCTTTAAAATACATTATATATAGGCTGCAGAAAAGTATGCTCAAGAGATTGAAGCATTGAATGAACGAACGAGGAATATGCTGTTAGAAACTGGAATGAAATTGGCTGATACATTGAATTGGATTGACATTATTGAACGTCTTGGCATCTCCTACCACTTTGAAAAAGAAATTGATGAGATTTTGTATCAAATTTATAACCAAAACTCAAACTGCGACGATTTAAGCACTTCTAGACTTCAATTTCGCTTGCTCAGGCAACATGGTTTCAACATCTCTCCTGGTAAGTTCATCATGAAGCACACCTTTAAAATTGTTGTTAAAATTATTATACATTTATTGCAAGAACGTTAATTAATCTTGAGCTTTCTTTCTTGAAATACCAGAAATATTCAGCAAATTTCAAGATGAAAATGGCAAATTCAAGGAGTCTCTCGCTGGTGATGTCTTAGGATTATTGAATTTGTATGAAGCTTCACGTGCAAGTCATGCAGACGATATCTTAGAAGACACACTTGCTTTCTCCTCTATCCATCTTGAATCTGCAGCTCCACATTTGAAATCTCTGCTAAGGGAGCAAGTGACACATGCCCTTGAGCAATGTTTGCACAAGGGCGTACATAGAGTCGAGAACGGATTCTTCATCTCATCAATCTATGAGAAGGAACAATCAAAAAATGATGTGTTACTTTGATTGGCTAAATTGGATTTCAACTTGCTCCAAATGTTGCATAAACAAGAACTTGCTGAAGTATCAAGGTGGGATATATAAAAACATTGGACCCTTTTTGATTGATCATATCTCAAGTGCTAATGGTAATTTGTTATGATGCAGATGGTGGAAAGATTTGGATTTCGTAATAACACTTCCATATGCTAGGGATCGAGTAGTTGAATGCTACTTTTGGGCATTAGGAGTTTATTTTGAGCCTCAATACCCTCAAGTTCGTGTCATGCTCGTTAAGACAATATCAATGATTTCGATTGTCGATGACACCTTTGATGCTTACGGTATAGTTAAAGAACTTGAGGCATACACAGATGCCATACAAAGGTATGCACGTCATCAATTCACTTATTCTGATACACCTCAATAGCGAATGTCGTTGTGAAAAGATTAAGACGAACTTCTACTCATTGTAGTTGTGTTCTTTCAAAATGCATGAGTTCACTTTAATTTTGTCATCCTGCAGATGAGATATCAATGAAATTGATCGGCTTCCTGATTACATGAAAATCATTTATAAAGCTATTCTAGATCTTTACAAGGATTATGAAAAGGAATTGTCTAGTGCTGGAAGATCACATATTGTCCACCATGCAATAGAAAGAGTATGTTTGAGCAACTTAACTATCGAAATATATTTTTCCTTAATCCATTTCTCTATTTGTGTTACCTTCTATACGTCTTTTAGTGATCAGAAACTTGATACAATTCGATCAAAATTATATAACACTTGACCATGCATATTTTGTATTCACAGATGAAAGAAGTAGCAAGAAATTATAATGTCGAGTCAACATGGTTTATTGAAGGATATATGCCACGTGTTTCTGAATACCTAAGCAATGCACTGTCAACTACTACATATTACTACCTTGCGACAACATCGTATTTGGGCATGAAGTCTGTTACAGAGTATGATTTTGAGTAGTTGTCAAAGAATCCTAAAATTCTTGAAGCTAGTGTGATAATATGCCGAGTTATTGATGCACAGCCACATACGAGGTTTGAGTTATATCTCACAAACTTATATAATTATATGTGATTAGGACAAATAAAGTATTGCGACAACAATTACGTCAATATAAAAGCTAACACCTAATCTATCTACCTTTTCAGGTTGAGAAAAGGTATTATTTTATATTATTTTATAACACATTATGAGCACTTTTATTCTCGCTTTGAAACAATCCCTTCTTGAAATCATTGAGCTAGATGATACGAACAAGGATCAAATCTAGCCAAACAATAGGTGTGATACATGACTCTCTAATATATCCTGCTGCATTTGCATGTATTATTATCGCTCTCCCTTAACCTCTCCTTCTCTGTTTGGCTCTTAGCAATATCAGAGCTAATATCCTGCACTTTTTAATAGTTGACTATGTCTTGATATGTTAGAAATAACGATTTAATCTTATTATTAGGAGCTGCTATGTTAGACAAGAGTATAGTGGGAGCTGCAACGTATACATTTGAAATAGGAAACAGAGTATTTTTATCAAATGCGACGTTTTGCTTCGCAAATGCAAAGTCTGCTCGGAGGCTCGTTGTTTGCAAATGCGAATTATTCTTCGCAATTCCCAACATGGCAGGGTCGGGGTTCGCAATTGCGAACCCAGTTTCGCAATTCCCATACCCGAGGCTCAATTATTTCATACTTACACGAATTTTAAACCCATATTCTTCATTCTTTCAAAATACAAATTCCATAGGCGATTTTCCAAGAAATCCATCTTCTCCAAACCATTTGTAAGTCAACTTTTACTTAATTTCTTCAATCTCTAACATCATTAAACATGTTTTCATCTTAAAATCAAGGATTTTCATGAGAGAAATTGGGGGTTTTGGGTAGAACCTAGGTTTTCTTAAAATTGGAAATTCGGACCTCAATTTGAGGTCCGATTTCAAAACAAATCATAGATATGAACTCGTAGGGGAATGGGTAACCGAGTTTTGGTTCGAACCTCGGGTTTTGACCACGTGGGCCCGGGGGCATTTTGAGAATTTTTGGGCAAAACTTTGGGAAATTCATTCTTATGCATTCAAATTGATTTAACTAGCATTTGTTGATACATTGAGTAATTTGTGACTAGATTCGAGCGGTTTTGTGGTGAATTCGAGGAGTAAAGCTATAATAGAGGCTTGAGTTGAGTTTGGAGCTTTCGAGGTAAGTGTTTGGTCTAACTTTGGTTTGAAAGAATCGGAGTAGAGCCTTAATTTGCTAATTGCTATTTTTCGAGTACGGTGTATAGGTATGGTGACGAGTATCTATATATTGGTGTCAAGCATGACCGTGGGTCCTTACTTGTACTTATTCTGATGTTGTTGTGACTCTTGCCCGTAGTAAGAAATTATAATGTCGAGTCAACATGGTTTATTGAAGGATATATGCCACCTGTTTCTGAATACCTAAGCAATGCACTGCCAACTACTACATATTACTACCTTGCGACAACATCGTATTTGGGCATGAAGTCTATTACAGAGCATGATTTTGAGTGGTTCTCAAAGAATCCTAAAATTCTTGAAGCTAGTGTGATAATATGCCGAGTTATTGATGACACAGTCACATACTAGGTATGAGTTATATCTCACAAACTTATATAATTATATGTGATTTGGACAAATAAAGTATTGCGACAACAATTACGTCAATATAGAAGCTAACGCCTAATCTAACTACCTTTTCAGGTTGAGAAAAGTAGGGGGCAAATTGCAACAGGAATTGAGTGTTGCATGAGAGATTATGGCATATCAACAAAAGAGGCAATGACTAAATTTCAAGAAATGACAGAGGCAGCATGGAAGGATCTTAATGTTGTACTGATGTGTTAGACAAGAGTATAGTGGGAGCTGCAATGTATACATTTGAAATAGACAAGAGAGTATTTTTATCAATTGCAGTAGCTAATTTAGCGGGGTGAGATCTTGAATGTTGCTTGGTCCAAAATAAGTGTAGATAGTGCTATCAATGATTCTTTACAGAGTTATATTTAACAGCGTATTGGCCACTAGTAATGAGTCCATCAGCAAATATAGTGCATATATGATATATCGTACCCGTTGTGGATATACTATTTTCCTTCCTGTGACGACCCAAAAGGTCATCACCGGATTTCCCCCCTTTTTCCGTGCTTCCGAGGCTTTGAAAATCTCGGATTTTCCTCTTTTTTCGTGCTTCCTGTGAAGACTATTTTATATATATATATATATATATATATATATAATAGTCCCTCCATTTTACTAATATCCCCAATATCTATTTACAAGGATTAATACAGACCATAAAACAAATAGACCACATTATAAACCAAGCTATGCTATAGGGAGCCTGAATAGACCAAACATAAACCTGGAAAACCAGGCCTTCAAACAGTCCAAAGTGCCATAGTCTCATAGTGTCCAAAAGAAGGTATCCAGGTGTGGCAAAGTTTTCAAGGGCCTCAGGGACACCGGGCAATGCTCACAACAAGATCCTTTTAAAGAAAAGTAGTTATTTGTGTAGTGTGGAGAGGTCAGCCCCAATGTACCAGAGTTCGGAGGAATCTCATGGATTCCTAGGAAATACACACACTGGAGGGGCAGGATCCTAAGTATTCTAGGAGTAGGAGTGGAAGATAGTGCTTGAAAGAGTAGAAAACAGTTTTAAGAAATAGTCCAGAAGTAAAACAGTTCAAAAGTGAGCATAGTTTAGCAGGGGAAAACATTTTAGGAGTGAAAATAGTTTTAGAAGTGAAAACATATTAGAAAGGTGAAACAACATAGAGGTGAAGACATATCAGGAGTGAAAAATAGCTAAGGAAACATTGTGAACAAAGGTTTAGCAAACCAAAAGCACACAGAATATGGTCATAAAACCTCAAAGCAAAGGCTCACTTTCAACTTAGTTTGTTAGTTAACCCTAAGTGATTGTATGGCATGCTGAGGACAAATAATTTCAAAGAGAGGGGATCAGGGGTTAGGAACACAAGAATATTGAATTAGAAGCACATAGAAACAGGGTGAAAGGAAAGCATGCTACTTTACAGGAGACACCTAAGTCTAACAGCCATACGTAAGGATAGAAATAATTACACTAACTTAAATCAATAGACAGGAAAATATAAAAATTTAATATAAGAGCAGTCGTGCTAATCAATCCATAAAGAGGATAGGGCTTTAACTACACAGAATTGATCATGCCATTGAGGTTAATGGAAAAAGTTCAGAGCATTAGACACAAAAGTAAACATGTTGGCTCAAAGCAATAGACAGAAAGGTTGAAACTTAAACACAGAAGTAAGCTTGCTGACAATAAATAGGAAAGATTGAAATCTGAACATAGAAGTAAACATGTTGTTCTAAAGCAATGAACAAGATAGCTTGAAACTTAAACAGAAGGTAAACATGAAGATTAAGGTGATAAACAGGAAAGAGACAAAGTTAAGCACAATAATAGGCATGCTGATTAGAATACATAAGAGGCATGGATTAGACTGAGGTAAAGTGACAAGTGAAGGAGCACATAAGTTCAAGCTTCATAGTATAATAAACAACATTAGGAATAGAGACATACCGGTTAAAGGAAGCAAATATGAGATGAAAGGTATGTAGAATTTCAGCCGGCTGGACAGTATAATAAACAAGAAGTAGAGAAATAAGAGCAAAGTATGTGTGTGAGTGCGTTTGTGAACTATTGTTCGTGTTTAAGAATCAGAATGAGAGTGTATATATAGCACTTAGGGAGATGAAACAAATAAGGTAAAAATGATTTTGGGTTCATAAATAGAGTAGGTAGATATAATCAATCGGTTAATTGGGGCTAATCCTCACTAATTTGCACAAACAGATCTGGGAAGGTCATATCAGTACAAAGAGAATCCATTACCAACCTTGATTGGGAATTAAATAAGGTAACAAATGATAAATTGACCATAAATTAACTAATCAGCTGGAATAAAGTAAGTAACACTAATTACAAGCCACAAATAAGGAAAGTAAGTAAAAATCCCAAAGAATACTGATTTTAACGGGAAAAATTGGTTCAAATCCCTAATAGAAATTAATTAAATCCAAAATAATACTATTTTTAACAGAAAAATTATTCAAAACTAAAAATAGAATTAGTCAATACAACTAGTTCATAGAAATAAACACAATAACAAAAAAAAAATAGAAGAAAATAGCGTCACAAACAAGAACAACTAGGATTTAAACATATACACGAAAATTAATCAAACATGTAAAGAAACCATTAATTTAAACACTTCAAAGTAAAAAACAAACCTTTTGAAGAAAACGTGGGATGGACCCTAAATTCCATAAAATAACGGAATTGAAATAACATTAGCAAAACAAAAGATTTTTGAGGAAAAAGTACCAAATAGAACTCAGAACACTTCAGATCTATGCAGAGCCAGCAGTCATGGAACTAGGATTTTCTAAAATAGTAGAGATGAAGAAAAATCAGTCAGAAGCCAAAAATTCGAACTAAAAATAGGAGGAGATCAGTACTCAGAAATAAGAACAGCCATAGACAGGCTTGTAAATAAATTTCAGACAAAGAACCAAGTTGAATCTCCCTGAGATTCTTCTAAGAACCTATGCAATTAACAACCAGAGGGTACAAAATGCCTGTAGTAGACGGAGAAAATACAGAAACTCCATAGACGAGAGTTTTTGTCGGTGACGGCGATTAGGGTTAGTGGTGATTGAGATAGAAGCGGAGGGGTTAGGGAATGAAGACGGCGGGGGAAATGGAAAATGAGGGGATTAGGGTAGTCTTTAGGTAAAAATGAAGGTATTAATGTGGACCATTGATATCAAAGATCAACGGCCATGATTGGAGAAAGGTTTGGGTCGGGTAGCCACAAATTGGGTTTGGGGTGAATTGGCCTGGTATGTTTTAAGGGTTTAGGCTAGTTTAGGTCCAAAAATTAAAGGAATTATAAGGGCTCTTTGTTAAATAAGGATGGTGCCTCTGAACCATGACACCTTTGAATAATGAAGTGCACGTTTGAGGGATCATCAGGCCATGGCATGGTGCCTTCGGGCTATGGGAATGATGCCTTCGGACTATGGTTCCTTTGGACAAATTGGCTATACATCAGCCCATGAAATGCAAAGACATGATACCAAAGAGATAGCAAGACAAAGCTTAGTCTTGTGCGAAGTTTGGGGGAAGATTTTAGCTCGGGGAAAGAAGATAGTGCCAAGAATAGAGCAACATTTATGCAGGGAGGGACAATGCTTAATCCCATGAGAAGGCAGTGATTAGCCTCATGAAAATATGGAGGTAGGGTTTAGCCTCATGCAAGATTGGAGACAGAGCTTAGTCTCATGCAAAGAGAAGGCAATGCTTAGCATTATGCACATGAGAGGCAGGGCTTAGCCTCATGCAAGATTGGAGACATGGCTTAGTCTCATGTAAAGAGAAGGAAAGGCTTAGTCTTATGAAAATATGGAGGTAGGGCTTAACCTCATGCAAGATTTGAGATAGAGCTTAGTCTCATACAAGGAGAAGGCAATGCTTAGCCTTATGCAGATATTGAGGCAGGGCTTAGCCTCATGCAAATGAGAGGTAGGTCTTAGCCTCATGAAAGAATGCAGACAGATCTTAGTCTTATGCAAATAGAAGAAAATGCTTAACCTTATGCAGATGAGAGGCAGGGCTTAGCCTCAGGCAATATTGGAGAAAGAGCATAGTCTCATACAAAGAGAAGGCAAGGATTAGCCTTATGCAAATATGGCCGCAGGGCTTAGCCTCATGCAAGATTTGAGACAGAGCTTAGCCTCATGCAAGGAGAAGGCAATGCTTAGTCTCATGCAAGGAGAAGACAATGCTTTGCCTTATGCAAATATGGAGGCAAGGGTTAGCCTCATGCAGAGAGAAGGCAAGGCTTAGCCCTATGCAAATATAGAGGTAGAGCTTAGCCTCATGCAAGATTTGAGATAGAGCTTAGTCTCATGCAAGGAGAAGGCAATGCTTAGCTTTACGCAAATATGGAGGCAGAGCTTAGCCTCATGTAGAGAACAAATAAGAACAGGATATTTCTTAGCTAGAGATATATTTGCATCTGGTGGCCTGATTGTTAGGACTTTGGTATGTACATGCTCGAATACTTCTATTATGTTCACCATACCTGCATCCAAAGAAAAATTATATGTTTTGTAACGAGAGGTTGGTTCGTGCATTCATCTGCTGGCTTTGCTTCGCTCCGTTTTGGAGGCCTTTGTTAAGTTGCCCTGGGTAACACCTGACTATCACGGAAATAGAGTTTTCGAAAATATGCATTTATTGATAAAAATGGAGTTATTTTTGGAAAACATAGTGAAATATCAAGTAATTTTGGATGAGCTAGTGACTATAACACACTTCAGAGACATTGCAGCTTTTCTTATTTTACAATTTTGAGAGTCCTCCTCAAAATTTTGCCCTAGTTTGGTAAATGATCATTCAGTCGTTTGAGTGTGATGAAACTTGCTGACCTTTCTTCGGAATTTTGATAATCCTTCTCAAAACTCTACCCCAGTTTCTTAACCTATTTTTGACTTTCTGGCCTATGAAGATGTGGCTAGACTTGCTCCAGAATTTTAAGGGTCCTCTTCAAAATTCTGCCCTAGTTTCTGGTTCTGGGAAAAACGAAATTTTATTATGATATGACCGAACCCACAGGGCTGACTACGTATCCCCCTTAAACGGGAATCAGGTCAAGCGTAGTTCAATTACTATGGATGAAGGAATGTAAACAATCTAAATGTAGTATCTCTTGACTGCATCTGAATTGATTAGTTTCGCCCAAACTTCTCTGTCTATTTTTGCAAGTATGAGTGCTCCTCCTGTTAGTACAATGTTAACCATGTAGGGGCCTTTCCAGTTGAGAGATAATTTCCCTTGGCTTCGTCTTAATGCAGGAAGATCTTCTTCAGCACTAGTTGTCCCGGCACAAACTATCTTGGTTTGACACTTTTGTTGAAAGCTTTGGAAATTGTGTTCTGATAAAGCTGACCATGACATATTGTGTCCATTCTTTTTCCATCTATAAGGGCCAATTGCTCATAGCGGCTCCTTAGCCATTCTGTGTCGCTGAGTTCGGCTTCCTGTATGATTTTTAAAGAAGAAATTTCTACCTCGACTGGAATGACAGCTGCGGTACCATGAACTAGTAAATAGGGAGTTGCCCCAGTTGATATGCGGACTGTAGTGTGGTACCCCAATAGCGAAAAGGGTAACTTCTCATGCCATTGTTTGTGGTTTCCTACCATCTTCCTTAGTATCTTCTTGATATTCTTGTTAGCAGTTTCCACAGCTCCATTCATTTGAGTTATGTATGCTATAGAGTTTTTGTGTTTCATTTTGAAGGTTTCACACATGGCTTTCGTCAGGTCACTGTTGAGATTAGCGGCATTATAAGTGATAATGGACTCGGGAACTCTGTATTGGCAAACACTATGATCCTTGACAATATCTGGGACGACTTTCTTGGTTACGGCTTTGTAGGACTCAACCTCTACCCATTTTGTAAAGTGTCAATGGCCACTAAAATGAACATGCGCCCATTTTAAGTGGTGGGCTTGATCGAACCAATGAAATCCATTCCCCAGTCAGCAAAAGGCCAAGGTGCACTCGTTGCGTTGAGCTTATCGGGTGGTACCCTTATCATGTCTGCATGTACCTGACATTGGTGGAATTTTTGTATATGGCAGATGCAATCCATCTCCATGGTCATCAAAAAATATCCAGCTCTAAGTATTTTCTTGGCCAGAACAAAACCATTCATATGTGGTCCACAAGTTTTTGCATGTATTTCATCAAGCAATCTCGAATCCTCATTTGTGTCAAAATACCTTAACAACCCTAGATTAGGAGTTCTTCTATATAGGGCCCCACAGCTTTGGAAGAAGTGATTGGATATCCTTCACAGCGTGCATTTTTTAGTATGGTTTGCCTACTGTAGATATTCTCCTCTTGCCAAATATTCTTTGATGTCATGGAACCAAGGTTTTCCATCAGTTTTCTCTTCAACATGAGCATAGTAAGCCAGTTGATTGTTGATCCTCACTGAGACTGGATCAACAAAATTCTTGTATGGATGTTGAATCATTTATGACAAAGTGGCTAGTGCATCTACGAACTCATTTTGAATTTCTAGGCACATGTATCATTGATCAACAAAATTCTATCTTTGTGAATCTCTTCATTAACTCCTGCACATAATACAAGTTGGCAGTATCTTGGTGTTCTTCACAGCCCATTCTCCTTGAACCTAATGCACCAGAAGATCTGAATCATCGGTTACCAGCAGTTCTTGTATATTCATATCTATGGCCAGATTGAGCCCCATGATGCAAGCCTCATATTCTGTCATGTTCTTGGTGCATGGAAACCTAAGCTCAGATACAGGGTAGTGTTATCCTGTTTCTGATACCAAAATTGCTCCAATGCCCACTCATTTAAAGTTTGCAGCTCCATCGAAGAACATCCTCCAACTGTCGTAAGCTTCAATAATGTCCTCTCCTACGAATGATACTTCTTCATCAGGAAAATATGTTTTCAAGGGTTCGTATTCCCCTCCCAAAGGATTTTTAGCAAGATCATCTGTCAATGCTTGTCCTTTGACCGCCTTCTGAGTTAGATAGACGATATCAAACTCACTTAACAATATCTGCCACTTGGCTAACTTCTCGGTCGGCATAGGCTTCTGAAATATATACTTCAGAGGGTCCATCTTGGATATGAGGTACATGGTGTAGGCATAGAAGTAATGCCTTAGTTTCTAAGCTATCCAGTTCAAAGCACAACAAGTGCATTCCAACATAAAGTATCGTGCTTCGTAAGATGTGAACTTTTTACTCAGGTAATGTATGGCTGGTCTTTTCTCCCTGTCTCGTCATGCTGTCCCAAAACACATTTGAAAGCTCCATCTAATACAGATAGATAGATTAGCAAAGGTCTCCCAGCTTTTTAGGGGACTAGGACTGGTGGTGTGTACAGGTATTCCTTGATTTTGTCAAAAGCTTTCTGACAATCTTCGGTCCAACTCATTTCAGCATCTTTCCTCAACATCTTGAAAATGGGTTCACATATAACTTTGGACTGTGCTATAAAGCGACTGATATAGTTCAGACATCTTAGGAAGCTCATTACATCCTTCTTGCTCTTTGGTGGCGATAACTCTTGAATATCATTAACTTTGTATGGGTCCCACTCGATACCCCGGTGGCTGACAATGAATCCCAACAGCTTTCCTGTGGGAACCTCGAATGCATATTTTGTGGGGTTCAATTTTAGGTTGTACCTCCTTAGCCTTTCAAAGAACTTTCTCAAACCTGCTATGTGATTTGCGGCCTTCTTCGATTTGATGATGACGTCGTCAATATATACCTCTATCTCCCTGTGTATTATATCATGGAAGATGGTTGTCATGGCTCTCATGTAAGTAGCCCCAACATTTTTTAGCCCGAATGGCATCATCTTGTAGCAGTATACCCCCCACGGTATGATGAAAGCTATTTCCTCTGCGTCTTCTTCATCCATCTAGATATGGTGATAAATTGCGAAGCAATCTAAAAAGGATTGGAGTTCATGCTTGGCACAAGTGTTGATCAAGATATGTATATTTGGCATTGGAAAGTCATCCTTGGGATTTGCTCTGTTTAAATCTCGATAGTCAATATATACTCTAACTTTCCCATCTTTCTTCAGAACTGGTACAATGTTGGATAGCCAAGTTGGGTACTCAACTACCCTAAGGACTTTGGCTTTTATCTTCTTAGTGACTTCCTCATTGATTTTTAGGCTCATGTCCGATTTGAACTTTCTGAGTTTTTGCTTTACCGGCGGACACATTGGATTGGTAGGCAGCTTGTGAGCCACTATCGATGTGCTCAGACCGGTCATGTAATCATATGACCATGCAAAGATATCCTCGTATTCCTTCAAGAAATGAATGTACTCTTCCTTCTATGATGGTGATAAGTGAATGCTTACGCGAATTTCCTTGACAATTTCGGTGCCTCTGAAATTTACTGCTTCGGTTTCGTCGAGGTTGGACTTAGGTTTATTCTCAAAGTTCTCAACCTCTCTAACAACTTCCTCATATAACTCATCCTCTTCTTCTAAGTCATTATCCTTATGTTTTGTTGTCTCATTACATGTCACAGTCATTGGTTCATCAGGAAAAGTAATATTAACGATGTAGAAAGAAAAGTGTGAAAGATAATGATGAATAATAATAGCCATGCATTGATAAAAAATTACAAATATCCAAAACAAGTACGGCTCGATGAATCGAGCAATTATTTTGAAACAAAATGTATCTTTAAAAACAAAATTACTGAAAACATCTGAATGCCTAGCATGGCTATAGAAATAAATTTAGGCTAAATGCCAAGCTACCCATGGACTTGGCGGGCCCGAGATAGTGTGGCAGTCCAATACTTGAGAATAGCTCCTTTCTCCACAGTTTGAATGGTGAGGCCTTCTTCCTCGTCCTCCTCAATTATTGCACTGCAATCCATATGATCGTCCTCTAGGAACAAATTCCTCAGCCCAACTAAAGCTTCTTCTTCTGTAGTTCCCAATATTATATCGAGTGAAAAGTTTGACCCAACTGTGGAACTGGTTGCTCGAGAGGGTAATAAGGACCACGCCATAGAGGTGAACAATCATCTTATTCTTGCCATGTATACTGATATCTGAGCCCGAAAGTTGTACCATGACATTTCAGCTGCATTGGTGTAGTAAAGCCCTAGAGATTTTTCCCAAGCCCTTTGCTGGGTTCATACCCAGACCATGCTAGTATGCTTTCTATTTTGTTACTCCACCATTTGTCTTTATAACCTGCATTGACATTGTCACACCTCCTGTTTTTTTTATTACACCCCCGGAATGGTATAATAAAAGGGAGTTTTTTTCCAACGAAAGGACAATCAAAACGGGATTTATTTATTTAAAGAATTTAGAGTCGCCACTAGGGAGATTTATGGTGTCCCATGTCACCGGTTTAAATCCCAAACCGAGGAAGGTTGACTCTGTATTACAGTCTGCGAACCAGAAATTCGGGTAAGGAATTCTGTTAATCCGGGAGAAGGTGTTAGGCATTCTCGAGTTCCGTGGTTCTATCATGGTTGCTTTGATAATACTTGGCTTATTAAATTATTTAATTACTGATTTTAAAACCTATGTGCTTTTTCTTCTTTCATCGCTTTTAATTGAGAAAATTATCTTGAAACAGGTTACGCGTACGTATACCCATTTGTTTGACGTGTCAAAAATCATATCACGTGAATGTGTCCACAATTAATAACGCTTTATTAATATTTAAAAAATTTGGGCCAAAGTTGCGTGAACGCATAATCCGATTTGGTTTTTTAGAAGCGTAATTATGTTACGAGGACATATACACAATCACACTAGTATTTTAAAACTATCCTAAAGGATTTTGTACGAATATTAATCATTTTTAATTATCTAGTTTAAGAAATTAAATACAAAGGTCATAAACTATTTATTTCAACACAACGCTCCTCAATCTACTTAATGGGCTTAATCTGCTAGAACTAAGTGATTTAAAGGTCTCCATCCAACTGTCGTGCCCGGGGCCTCTTTATCTGAATCGACTTTAACATGTCTAATTTCCTTAGCCTATGGAACAGACTGGCATATGACTCTCCCAATGGAGTGAAGGTTTTCTTCTTCCATAACCTCTCATTCGTAAATGCTTGGTTGGGCCGGAAACCCGATCCACGGGGTTTTTGGTAGGCTCGTGGGGGTAGATAGGCATTTTGTGGAGCTGGGTACTGGGAAAGTGATGTGTGACTTTGGGAGTTTTGCGGAGATAAGTAGCATCGGGGAGGGTCATCTAGTGCACAAGGATATCCACGGGGACGATGTTAAGGCTGGAAGTGTTAATCGGGAAAGCCCATCGGATCATCTATTCTGTTTCTGTTTCTTCCACTCGAGCTTACTGGGATGTTTTGAAAGTCTTTTGAACAACTCATGATTTTGCCTGACTTGATTCTCTCTTCTACTAGCTCCCCCATTTTTAACACATCATTGAAAGGTTTTCAAAAGGACGAGATCAAATGACTGAAGTAGGTGGGTCCCTGGGCTTGTAGGAAAAGCTCAACCATTTCTTCTTCACCAATCGAGAATTGACTCGAGAAGCTTGCTCCCTCCATCTAAGCCCGAACTCCCTAAATCTTTCCTCCGGCTTCTTTTCCATTCTAGATAGGGAAGAGCGGTCTAGGGTAACGCCTGATTTGTATTGAAAGCGTCACACAAAATCTTGAGCCAGGTTGCCCAATGTATGCCACTTACCAACATCTTGACGAGTATGCCAGTCCAAAGCCACCCTAGTCAAGCTCTTACTGAAATATGCCATCATCAAGTCATCTTTCTCTCTAACAATTCTCATTTCACTGCAATAGACCCTCATGTGGGCTACCGGATCTCCACACCCATCATACATGTTAAATTTTGGCACTTTGAACCCCGCGGGCAGGCGAACGTCAGGGGACGCAGACAGTTCTCTGTAAGCCATGCTACCCTAGTCTCCCCTTCCTTGTTTGTTCTCCAAGGATTGTGCTATGCCTTTCAACCTCCTGGGTATCCCGTCCTTCCCTTCTCTTCCTCTGAACCTTTCTTTTCAAAGGCTCATCTCACAGGCTCTATTTGTATGAGTAGGGAACCTTGTGGGCAAGCTCTGAGGGGTAATATTAGGCATCATGAGCTTTTAGTAGGTTTCCATTGTCGGAAGTAGTGGATATGATAGGAGGACAATTTTGGGGAAAGATAATTAGAGGAAGAGTGGCAGAGCTACTAGGATGGTTGGGAAAGCTATGATAAGCGGGTGTATCTGGGGAGTATGGAGGATCATCTGGCACCATGACCGGAGCTTGGATAAGGGTAGCATCTAGGAAGCTAGGTGGTGGCGGGGGTAGTGCCTTCCTATTCATCCAGGCCTGATACATGTCCATTATGTCTTGTCTTAACATCCTTGCCTCATCAGCGAAACCAATGTTCTGTTCCACCAACTTCTTTCGGGCACCGGTATCAATCAGCTCAGTTCTGTTGTTGTCTTCCATTGCCTTTTGACTCTGTGTTGTAGGGAAGAGTTACCACATTAAAAATCACAAACCAACCACCCTTCTTCTATGAATATAACAAAATGAAGCCATCACGTTAGCGTTAGGGCATTTAACATAAGATAATCTCACTTTATATGCAATGCACCTAGCCACAGTTATCGGTTCTAAAATGATTTCGAGGGTACAAAGGGCAGTTGACATCATCCCAATTTGCTCGTTTCAACCCTCTCCTTTCTTTTCTTTTCTTTCTTCTCCCTTCTTTAGCTCGTTCATTTTCCTTCCCATTTCTTTCTGATTATCGCTTTTTTTCTTCCTTCTTATTTCTCACCTCCCATAATTTCACCAACTTTTCTTTCTTTTTCACTCTTTTTTTCTTTATTTTTCCTTTTTTTCTTTTTCCTTCTTTTCTTTTAATACAAAAAAAATAATTCGATCAAACCCTATGTAGGTTGTCTAGGTATCATGATTCCGCATGAATCAGATCTTTGCGTAGTTCTAGAAAATCGAAAATAAAGTAAAAAAACCAACGTTCTCTTTTCTTCTTTTCTGTTTCCTTTCTTATTCACCTTAATAACTACTCTGATGAGAAAAAAGAAATAAAAGAAGCAAAATTTTTTTTGAATTTTCTCTGCTTAATGTTGTATAACCTATTCTAAACTCAAACTTAACGAGCTTGTATTTTTTTTTAAAAAAGAATGAAATCTAAAGAGTAAACCACAGAAACGTATTTTGAATTTTTATTTGATATCCTGACGCAATATTTCGAAACAAACAATTAAAAAGATAAAAAAAAATGCTTTTGTATTTTAATTTTAATTGCCCACAGAAGAGATTCTAATGATAAACAAAAGCTAAAGTATTTTTTTTTCTATGTAAAATTTCCTAAATTTCTAATAAAGAAACTCTTTTTTCCATTTTTCACTAATTTCCAAAGAAACACCTCAAAACAATTTTTTTTTTGATTTTTGAGATTGATACCTTAAAGAAAACTTTTAACAAGGTACTAAAAGAATAATTTTTATTTTGATATTAATTTCCTAAAAGGAAAACCACCTCAAAGGAAATTTTATTCATTTATAAAATTAGTATTCTAAAGAAAACTTATAACGAAAATATAAAAATGCAAAATTTCTTCTTTTTGTTTTGGATTTTGACTTGTAACACATTTCCAAATACCAAATAAGAAATACAGTACAAAAGACTAGGAAAACTTAACTAGACTATTACAAACTCTAACATCACCTAATAGACTGAATACTACTATACAAGACTAGAAAGTGAAAATGAACAATTGACTCAAAATATAAAATGGCTCCTCGAGCAGCTCCCGAATGAAGTGATCCTGACTGGATGGTCACGGATGTTTGTCATGCTCAAACTCCGGTAAATAAATCCACACCTGTATGAGAAAACTTCAAAACAACACTACTTCCTATTTGACACATGCAAGACAGGATTGAGATTATTTTTGGAAAATGGCTTATTTAGCCAAAAGATGGCTAGAAGTGCAAAATTTGGCTAAGACCGCGCAAAGCCAAGAACCTAAGATTTACTAGGAAGACCAGACCCTATGTGGGTTGCCTACGTATCCTGCCCCAGGAGACGAGAATCAGTTCGCGTAGTTCGGGAAGATTGGATACGGGCAAAAAACAAAAACAACTAACTTAGAGAAAACATATTTTTTGTCTTTTCCTTGAAAATGATGAAACATGAAAAATCTTTTTGGATTTTCTTCTTTTTCCTTTTTTTTTTTGATTTTTTGATTTTCGGAAAATGTTGAAGAAGTGCAAAATCTTTTTTCTTTTTTTATTTTCAAGCTCTTTTTGTTTTTCTTTAAAAATGTAATAGAAAACATAATTGGGCCCCACTCACTTTATCTTCACACTTCACCCTCTTTTTTTCTTCTTTTTTTCTTTTTTTTCATTTTTTTTCCATTGTTTCTTTCTTTTTCATTTTTTTTTCATTTGCTCTCAGCTATCATTAGTTCGCCAAATGACCCTTTTACCCTTGAATGAATGCAACATGTAGCACATAGGATGCATCAGGATGGTCTTTTATTTTTGGGTACACATGTCCTAGACGGACCCAACCCCTGTGTTGAGTCCCCTAAGTCAAATGCAAATGATTCAAATAAGAGTTCCTACTAGGGATCCGGCAAGAGGTTGAGTTATTCTAGGTTTAAAACCTAGGTTTTTGTTCTAGACTTGGGGTATCCGAGCGGACAACTGGGGCCGAGGAGGGGGAGACGTACCGGGAGCACTAAAGTCTGCCCGGCCTTGTCGCTTGCCCAGCCTCGCTTTATTTGGTATAATTTCTACAGAAAAAGCGGGCTACGCGAACGTATGCACCATTTCAGAAGACTCAGAGGGGTCACGTAAGAAGACAATTATATAAAATTCAATAATATTAAAGCGGTAAACAGATAGCATTTAGCACAAAAATGTTCACAGAATGTAGTAATATCAACAATAAATGAAACCAAGTAAATATCATTAACAAGCTCGAATTCTTGAACTCCGAACCAGAGATTCTGTGTTCTCGTCCCCAGCCAAACTGTCACACCTCCATTTTTCACTACACCCCCGGAAGGGTATAATAAAAGGGAGTTTTTTTTTTCAATTAAAGGACAATAGAAAAGGGATTTATTTATTTAAAGAATTCAGAGTCGCCACTTGGGAGATTTATGGTGTCCTAATTCACCGGTTTAAATACCGAATCGAGGAAGGTTGACTCTGTATTACAATCTGCGAACAAGAAATTTGGATAAGGAACTATGTTAACCCGGGAGAAGGTGTTAGGCATTCCCGAGTTCCGTGGTTCTAGCACGGTCGCTTTGATAATACTTGGCTTATTAAATTATTTAATTACTGTGAGCACGTGATTTTTTCCCTAAGCAATAATTCCCAAAATTTCAAACAAAACAATTTTTTTAGTATTTTATAAATTTTTGTGAATTTTGTTACATTTTCTGGTAATTGTTGCATTTTATTTGTGCATTTTAATTCATATGAAAATACAAAAAAATATGCTTTGGCATTTAGGTGTAATTTCATATTTTAGTGTCATTCAGTAGTTAAGATTGTTCACATATAAAGAAAATGATAAAAATAGTTCACTTTTATATTTTTATTGTTTTAATTGTAAATTTGTCACGGAATAATTTTAAATAATTTAACTTTGAATTATATTAGGTCTTTGTTTTAATTTTTGCATTTTTTATAAAATCAGAAAAAATAAATACAAATGAAAACATTGAAAAATAAAAGAATAAAATTACAAGAAAAATTCAGAAAAAATAAAAAATAAAAAATAAAAACATATAATAAAAGGAAAAACAATAAAAAAATGTGTGGCCTTAATTGGAAAATAAATTTAGGCCATTTTTGCATTTATCTTCGCCTGGCCCAAGTTGTTTACCCGCCCTTACCCAGTCCAAAATCCAACCCCTGCCCGGTCTAGCCCTTAATATCCAAACAACGTAGTTTTAGGGGTTATTTGATCTGAGCCGTCGAGGTTGATCAATCAGACGGCTCAGAACTGATGACCCCTTAATATAAAACGGTCGGAACAGCCCTTCCCCCCCCCCCCGGTCTCGTCTCCCTCACAAACCCTAGAGACTCTTCACCGTCTCCGCCGCCTGCCGTCGCCGGAAATCGCCTACGGTGGCGACCAGCATCCAAAGCACCCCAAATTTACACCCCTGAACTGCATCATTCTTCCCTATCAAAACTCATGATTAGTTTTTCCGAAATCGTAGCCAATCAGCTCGTATTTTGGATCGAAGTTTCCGCCAAAACCCTACCTATGACGATGACTCCCAAAATCACACCATGCCTTCTCCTCCTCCTCCTTATTCCCAATATAGGTCTTGTTTTCCCCAAAACACACCGGAACCCTTCGAATCCTTAGTTAAAGATCAGAAACCCTAGCCGCTGTCTTTGTATTCTGGTGGCGGCACTACAGTTAATTCCCCCAAAACCCCATCCTAAGAAATCTTTACCCTCTTCTTCCTAAATAACCTAGGCTAGTTCCCACCAAATCCAGCCTTAACCACTCAAATCCCGGAATTAGGGTTTCCAAATTTAGAAGTCTGTCAAGTTCAAGTTGCTTAGGACGTTGTTAATGAACCATATCAGTTGAAGGACATGCCAGAGTTCATTTTAATGAAAGCCAAAATCGGTAAGCCTCTTTTCCTTTTGATTGTTGAATTTTCTTTTGTTTAAGATCTGTTTTTTTTTGTTGTTGTTTTGCTTCAATTAGGATATCTTTCCTCGCAATCAATTGCTCTTCATGATACTTAACTTAGGGTTATAGGGTTTCAATTTAATTTTCGTTTTGTTCCTTATGGTTTGTTTTCATTCTGGCCTATTTGATTTGGTACGAGCTTGAATTGTATTAAGTTGATAATTGGAATCAACATTGCTGTTTTAGTTGTGTTCTTAGCTTCATTTAGCCTTATAGCTTTAGTGTTAATTAGGTTTGAATTTTTGAGTTTTGTATAAATTAGTTTAATTGTATTGATTTGTGATCTGATTATAATTGAAAATCAGTTTGTTAGTAGTTCATCAGATTTGAATTGGTTGTTTTACTTGCTTTAAGATCCTTTTGAAAGAATTAGGTATATCATGTCTCTGTTTGGTAATATTTGTAGATATTCAATACTTTAAGGGAAAAATAGAATGACTATAAACTTAAGGGGGCCCAAGAGAAAGGTCAAAGGGTAAAATAGGGAATAGAGCCCAAGGAATTTGTTCATAATTGTATAAGAAATCCTTAGAAGGTTCTAGCAAGGGCTGTATGTTTAATATTGTGAATGTTAACTTGTTAAAGAAGTTAAAAAATGAGGGACCAAAAAGAAAATAAAGAAATCTGAAAAACCCCTCAACTTTTGCCTATAAAAGGCAGTAGATACTGCCTTGTTTGATAAGTTTTTTAGCCTCCAAAAAATTCCCCCAAAAAAGCACTCTTCAATTTCAGATTTAGTTTTTGAAATTCAAACCTTCAAAAATCCAAAAACAATACAAATCCAATAAAAATCCAAAAATATTACTGTTCCATTGGTTTTGCCTTTTGATTTCAAGTTTAATTGATAGTCAAGCTTCTTTTAGTTCATTTTCTGGTGATTTTGAGTAATCTGAAGGGTTTTTATTGATCTGTTATTGTTATTCATCTCTATAAAATATTCCTATTTGCTATGATATCGAGCTGTGATCGAAAATCTGTTTGGTTGCTGCCCTGATCAGCTACTGACTCCTGTTTATTCTTCTATTGTGATTTAATATCCAGGTACACATTTGAATTCTCTTCAATGTAATTTTAATTTGAGGAAATACATGAGGAAGTGCAATTGGATTGCTGTTTGAAGTTGACGCCTAAATCTGTCTAGTTTTGCCTAGTTCTAATTTATAGGACAATTTGTTAGTTGAGATTTTGAGTTATTTGTATAATTGGACTGAAAGGATTTCTAGCATTAATTAGGACTGTTTGAACAGATTTGTATAATTTGTTTGTTTGATTCTTATTACTTGTGAACACATAGTATTAGTAGAATGACAATAGCATAAATTGTTTAGTTAAGCTGATTAAATCATGTTTATAGTTTCAGTTAAGTATAGTGGAACTTAGAATGCAAAAGGAAGCTGGAACTAAAAATGAATTGGAAATCTGACTTTTATTTGTGCTATATAAATGAAATTTGAGCAGGAAATAGGTAGGTACTTCGGATCAGCTTAGAATCAATGTTCATATTGCCATGTATTAAGTCAGAAACAGGAATTAGAAGTAGTTAAATACCTTTGTTGATTTTTAGTAATAATATATGTTCTGTTAGTATCACGTTTTGCTGGAATTAAGTCAAAATTTGCATCGGATAATAAACACTTGTATTCCGTTTAGATTGTTTCGTTTTTTTTTAAAAACTCTGGATTTTTTGATTCATTTCAAAACAATAGCATGAAATCAGTGATTTAGTATTAGTAATTAGTTTAATAGCTGATGATAGTTTAGCTTTGAAATTAGTAGTAATACATGCACGAAATCAGTATTTTAGTAAAAAAAAAAAAAAAAGGCAGTTAGTTATTGATGCCTATATGCTTTAAAATCAGATGTGGTTTGAAATAGTTCATTAGTTTTTTTTTTAAATTTGTTTCTCGTTAATATTGCTCAAACCTTGATACACGTTAAATGGGATTGAAATGAGAAAACCAAGTTGAATAGCCTAAAACTTGGGCCAAAAATAAATAAATAAATTAGTGTCAAGTATGCTCAAGGGATTCGATCCCCCAACCCCTCTCGCACAGTTTTGGCTGGCTGTGAATCTGGGCTATAACGCAGGCCCAGCAGAAATGGTTAGCCTATGTGATTAAATTTTGGGCCTGTGTTATCTTGGACAATACAATAATGTTTGCATACTTGGGCCAAAGATTCCGGGCCCAAATGTTAAAAAAAAACCCATTAAAATTGTATTAAGCATATAGGGAATTAATTCATAAGTATAAAAATTGGGTTTTGAATTAGGTAGCGGGTTCAAGCTAAAAGGGTTTTCCCTTTTGTTTCAATTTGGACTTGAATTCGAGGCCCGAATTTATATTTGTGAATTAATTCACCTATTAGAGACAAAAACAATATGAATAGAAAATTTAGTTACTTAAGTTGGCCTTTAATAAAAATGAGACGAGCCTCGCCAAATTAAATATACAATTGCGGGGTCCTCATTAATTATTTAAATACTTAGTATTCGGGAAGGGCCATTTAGTGAATGTCACGGCCTTCCCAAAAGATAATAATACATTAGTCGCTTTAGGCACGCTTTAATAAAATTACCTTCCTAAATACGGGTGTGCATTTCATGCGACCCAAATCCAAATCCAAAAATATTGAATAAGAATGTGTCGAGGATTCGGGTGCATTTTATGTGACGTGGTCCGAAAACACGTTCTTAAACGACGTACACTTTCTTAAATAAAAATAATAATAGACAAAAACGGTAAATAACTTTAAAATTACATTTATAAGTTTAACATGTATTAAAATCAAAATTTAGCCAAATATAGCAGTTGAGCGACCGTGCTAGAACCACAAAACTCGGGAGTGCCTAACCCCTTCTCCCGGGTTAACAGAATTCCTTACTCTGGTTTCTGGTTCGCGACTGTTAAACAGAGTCAAACCCTTTCCTTGATTCGGGATTCAAACCGGTGACTTGGGAAACCATAAATCTCCCAAGTGGCGACTCTAAACCTTAAATAAAACGAATCCCGTTTCAATTTTCCTTTAATTGGAAAAACTCCTTCTTTATTATATCCTTTCCCCGGGGTGTAGTAAAGCCTTTCGAAAAAAGGAGGTGTGACAGCTCTGGCAACTCTGCTGGGGAACAAGAACCTAGAATTTCGGCTCAGGGTTCAAGAATTCGAGCTCAGTTAAATTGTTATATTTGGCTTTATTTGATTTTGCTACATGATCCATGCTATACGTGCTAAATGTTTACCGCTTTAATATTTGTTGAATTGTATATAAACTGTCGCATATCCTTCCCTCTTTCCGAGTCTTTTACATCATGGAGACGGGTGCACTTTGTGTAGCTTCTCTTCTGTTAGAGTTTTTTTCCCAAATTAGAACGAGGTTTGGATAAGTTGCAAAGCCGGGTGAGCTTCATTATCCCCAGTACGCTGCCTCCCCCTCGGCCCGAGTTGTCCGCCCGGGTAAGCCAGGTCTAGATCAATAAACCTAGGGTTTAAACCTAGAAGAACAATAAACTCATGTAGGATCCCTAGTAGGATGCTTGTTTGCATCATGTGCATTTGACTTAGGGGACTCAACACAGGGGTTGGGTCCGTCTAGGACAGGTGACCCGAATTAAAAATGACCATCCTGATGCATATTACGTGCTACTTGAATTTAGTTGCTCAGCTTCGCATGTTGACCGGCTTGTATATAATGAGTGAAAAATTGTGAAAAATAGCAGTATTAAGACTGAGTGAGGGTAATCATTTGTTTAAAAACCCAATGCCCAAAAAGTACCGAAATGCTACTGGATTTTTGAAAAATGAAAAAAAAAATATAATATAATATTTGAAAAATATAGAAAGTAAAGTGTTGGTCAAAAACAGTTTTGATTTTGGCCAATTGGCCCGAACTACGCTGGTTTGATTCTCACCAAGTGTGAGATACGTAGGCAACCCTTGACGGGTCCAGCCATCCCTTTTGCAAAATAGCCAAAAAATGTCAAATTCTAATTTCTCGATTATAAATAAGTTGGGTGATGCCATTCTTGTTTAAAATAACCCGAATGTCCCTCAAAAGGATGCCGGAAGGCCGTCTTGCAAGAACAACTGCCCTGAGTCATTTTAAATAAATTGCGGGCACAACCTTAAAATCTCCCTTTTGGAAGTGTTGAAAGGACGTATCCACAAAATCAAGTTTTGTTATTTAGATAAAAATTTTTAAAAAATAGCCAACTTGTTAAATAAGCCGTTTCATGGCACGTTTTGCTAAAATAGTCAAAATTGACATTAAAACTTTATCAGTCTTGCGTTGGCCTGTGGCAATGCTGAGTGATGCCCCACAGGCCCCAGGATGTGAAACTTTGATCATCGAATGTGTAGCTTCTTAAACAAAAAATTTTGCAAAAAATAGCCATTTTTATTTAATCATTAAATTCTTTTAAATAAAATGTGCAGGATGAATTCAAATGACATCGAAACCTTCTCAGTCCTGAGCGAGATACGCCTTAAGCTCCATATGTGGTGGGATGACCTCGGAGATGGAACTAAAGAATCAGTGGTGAAAATTCTGGGTGTCCTTGTGGGACTTATGAACATAAAACCAAAAAAGGATATTGTCGAAGCATTGATACCGTTCTGGGACTCAACTCGAAATGTTTTCAAATTCTCTGATTGTGAGCTCACACTGACATTGGAAAAGATAGTAGGGTATGCAGGTCTTAATGGAAACATGCAAAATAAATATCCCTTATCACCGAGACCGGTCACACTCCACAGGTTCTTAGATTTGCTGAATATCAGTCGGGATGTCCAAGACCTTTGTCTAGCGTAAGGGTGTTGTACTTTGCATTTTCTCTATCATCGATATGGCAACCCGAGGGGCTTCTAAGAACCTAACACCGATCTGACACACGCTGGAAATAAGGACAAATGGGAAGCTCGATGAAGGTTAGCATTTATGGTGACTTTTCTAGGGATTGTGATTTGCCCAAGGAAAGATGGAAATATAGACCTCAGGCTAGTAGGAATGGTAGATGTAGCCATGAAGAAACCTACTAGCACAATGGTTTCCTTGATCGTAGCGGAGATATATCGGGCTCTAACTAAGTGGCGGGAGGGCGAGAAATTCTTTCAAGGTTGTAATCTCTTACTACAAATGTGGATCCAAGAGCATCTATGCCACCGTACGGGGTATATGAACTTTGGTTTAACCGGATTTAGTTGCATTAGTGAATTTGAAATCCGGGTCACAAACATTAACTTTCCTGAAGGTGTTGAGGCTTGGTCATCATGTTTGAGATCATTGAATACGGATAAGGTTGAATGGGCTTATGGGTGGCTTCCCGATACTGAAGCTATCTACACTTCAACAGAAGTCCCATATATTCTTCTAATGGGTATTCGAAGCATACAACCTTATGCGCCTTATAGGGTCCTTCGGCAATTTGGGAGGTTCCAAACAGTGCATAATGATGAGGATTTGAGTGAACAAATTATTGATTTGGGTCCTAAAGCTACTTTCCCGGAAGCAAGAATTAGAAAGATATGGAATGAAAGTCGGTTTCTGCAACCTGACACTATGATACAAGACCGAGCAAAGGGTGAAGTGGACCCCAAGTATTTGATCTGGTTCGGCAAAAGGTTCCAGATTCCTGGGAGACCCGCTAAGAGACC
>MU759339.1:4887-21847 GCA_026770625.1 Nicotiana glauca | reverse complement strand
AGGGAGGAAGAAATAGTGGATGTTAATGCTATGAAAGAGGAAATGTACAAGCTGAAACAACAAATGGCCGAAATGTACCAGGCTTGGGCAAAAGGACAACCCTTGCCAACTTATCCTGCCAATCCTTCCTATGTCCCGCCACCAGTTCAACCACAAGATCCTCCCACCGTAAATTCTTCCCCGGCCTACCCTACCTATCCACCTTATTATGCAACCACTTCTCAAACACCACCACCTCCACCACCAAAGCAAATCCCACCACCTCCACCACCAGTTGCTCCTGTGTACGTGGCTCCTCCACCTTCCATGTTACACAAATCTTCAAGTAAACCTTTGTTCTACACTCAAAAAAACCACTACTATCCGCCTGAGCCTACTTTCAAACCTCATGAACCTTACTCTTATACCCCTCTTATTGATATATCAGCTGAAGAAGAAAAGCCTCTTAAGAATCCTGAGCAGGAGGAGATAATACGCAAAGTAAAAAGCTTGGAACAATCGTTCCGAAACATGCAAGGTCTAGGAGGACAAGTAAGTGTTGCTTATAAAGACCTGTGCTTGTTTCCAGAAGTCCAACTACCTGCGGGTTTCAAATTACCGAAGTTTGATCTGTATGATGGACATGGCGATCCCGTAGCTCATTTGAGAGGATTTTGTATTAAGATGAGAGGTGCCGGAGGAAAAGATGAATTGTTAATGGCATATTTCAGCCAAAGTCTCAGTGGATCGGCTTTAGAATGGTATACAAGGAAAGATCATACCCGATGGAACACATGGGATGACTTAGCCCAAGCATTTGCAAACCACTTTCAGTATAATTTTGAGATTGTCCCTGATCGTCTCTCTTTGACTAAGATTGAAAAGAAACCTGGAGAAATAGAGAATATGGATTCCGATGGAGGGAACAAGCCACAAGGGTCGATCCTTCGATGAAAGAGGGTGAGATGGTGGATTATTTTTTACAAGCTTTGGAGCCCACTTATTATGGGCATCTAGTGTCAACGGTGGGGAAAACTTTCAATGAAGTTGTAAAGATGGGAAGCATGGTAGAAGAAGGTTTGAAGTCCAACAAGATTATGAGTTTCTCCGCAATAAAAGCGACTACCCAAGCCGTCCAGACTGGCACTGGAGGGGTTTTGGGTAAGAAAAAGAAGGAAGAAGTTGCAGTGGTGGAGTCGAGAGCATGGTCCAAGGGTCCTTCACCATATTATCACCAACCCCGTCCACATCACCAACCCTACCCACATACACCATATGGCCCACCACAACATTACTATCCACCCCTGTTCCCCACTTCTCAGTTCATCACGCCCAAACATATCCTCAACCTCAGGCACCCTGGTGTGCACCCCTCCCCAAAATACCTATCATACCCAAAATGCATACCCACCTCCCAGAACCTACAGAAACTCCGGTGGAATCGGTTGTCGACCAAACCTTGCTGCTAAGAATGACAGACTGCAAAAGAAGAAGAAATTCACTCCGCTAGGAGAATCTTATACCAGCCTATTCCACAGGTTGAGGTAGCTTGGAATGTTAAACCCATTGAACCAAAAATACCAAACCCTCCCCCGAGGAACTTGGACCATTCAGTCAATTGTGAATATTGCTCAGGAGCGCCAGGACACGATACGGAGAAATGTTGGCATCTGAAAACTGCCATTCAGGAACTTATTTATATCAGGAGAATTGAATACAAGCTCCAGAAACTCCCAATATCACGCAGAATCCATTACCAACTCATCATGAGACTCACATGATTGAGTTAGTGCAGAAGGGAGAATACAAGAAGCTGTCGCAAGCTGTGATGATGGTTAAGGCAAGTGAGAATAAATAAATGAGAAATTGATTGGTGGGAAGGCATTGGCCGTAGTAGAACAGATAGTCAGTGAACTAGTGATGATAGTAAACCAGAACCTGTTAAAGTGACAATACCAGGAGCAGTTGTTAAGCCTGTGTTGGTTGTAAAGGGCACCCATGCAGAACCGGTTATCATCAAACCGGCAATTCAGTTGCCTGTGGTTAGTGAAAAGGCTGTTCCGTGGAATTATGACCGGGTGAGTGTTATGTACAAAGGAAAAGAAGTTAAAGAAGAAGTATGCGAAACGCATGGGTTGACTAGATCAGGGAGGTGCTTTGCCCCTGAAGAATTTAGGAAAGTTAAAGCAGTTAGAGACAACCCGGCACCAGTGAAAAGAGCTGTTACTGGAGAGGAAGCTGAAGAGTTTTTGAAAAAGATGAAGGCACAAAACTATTCAATCGTGGAACAATTAAGGAAAACCCCGACACAAATCTCGTTATTGTCTTTATTAATCCATTCGAATGAACACCGTCGGGCACTGATGAAGATTCTAAATGAAGCACATGTGCCAAATAAAATTAGTGTGAATCATCTTAAGAAGATTGCAAACAAATTTTTTGAGGTTAACAGGGTAACGTTCTCCGATGATGAATTGCCATTAGAAGGAACTTAACATAATAGAGCCTTTTACCTCACAGTGAAGTGCGAAGATTCAGTGGTGACTCGGGTGTTAATTGATAATGGGTCTAGTTCCAACATTTGCACTCTATCCACTCTAGAAAAGTTAAAGGTTGACAATGAAAGAATTCATAAGAATAGTATCTATGTACGGGGATTTGATGGCGGAGGGAAGAATACAGTGGGAGATATTATGTTGGAGCTATCAAAAGGTCCTGTGGAATTAACTATGGAGTTCTAAGTGCTTGATGTTGCTGTTTCCTACAATCTGTTATTGGGACGGCCCTGGATTCACGCTGCAAAGGCAGTGCCGTCTACTTTGCATCAAATAGTCAAATTTGAATGGGATCGGCAAGAGATTGTGGTCCATGGGGAGAACAATTCTTGTAATGCTATTACACCCTTCGATGAAGTTGAAGATGATAAAGGCCCGTGGGTGTACCAAGTCCTGGACACAGTACCAGTCGCCAAAATATCAGAAGGAGAGCGTGTTCCTATGCCCAAGGTAGCTGCTACATCTGTCATGGTGGCAACGGAGATGATAAGGAATGGATTTTTACTTGGAAAGGGTTTGGGAGCTTCACTACAAGGGATCATACAAACAGTGTCCCTTCCTGGAAATCTGGACACTTTCGGGTTAGGTTTCAAACCCACTGCTGCCGATATAAAGAGAGCTAAAAAGATGAAGAAGAGAGTGTGGACCCTTCCAAAACCTATCCCTCGCCTTTCCAATTCTTTTGTCCGGTCTGGTACTAAAAGGCGCCCAGTAACAGTAATGCCCAATTCTGTGGTGATAGAACCCGACAAGGAGATGATCAAAAGGTTCGAAAGGTTGTTCGATGAAGTGAATATGATGGAAGCAGGTGAAGGTCCGAGTAAAATTGATGTGCAATTTGTGGGGTCTCAGGCCAAGCTTAATAACTGGGAAGCTACTCCTCTTCCTACTCGGAAGGAGTCTTGGTAGTTAGTTTTTTATTTTCTTTTGAGTATTAAATCTGGATTATTTCCAAGGTTGTAATTTGGATTTCTATGTTCCGTCCATTTGGAAGAGTTAAACCTTGTTATTTTATAATTTTAATGAAATACAATTTCCTTCTCTCTTCATTTATGATAGCCTTTATTTTTGTTTTCTTTTCTTTCTTACACAGTCCCTTTTATGCTGGTTTTAATGATGTATCATGCATGAGGAATTTTCGGCCTAGTCTTGATAATCAATGTGAAATAGTGAAAGTTGAGTGTGAGGATGAGATAGAATATTATGACGAGAAAGCTTTGGAAGAAATCGGTAAAGAATTAAGTCAATTTGAGGAAAAACCCAAACCTAACTTGAATGACTCCGAGGAAATCAATTTAGGGGATCAAGAAAATATTCGGGAAACAAAAATAAGTGTCCATTTGGAAGCTCCACTCAGGGAAGAAATAATCATGTTGTTGTTTGAGTTCAAAGATATTTTTGCATGGTCGTACGATGATATGCCAGGTTTAAGTACTGATCTGGTGGTCCACAAGTTGCCCACTTATTCGGAATGCCCTCCTATCAAGCAGAAGCTGAGAAAATTTAAGACAGATATCAGCGTGAAAATCAAAGAAGAAGTCAACAAGCAGTTTGACGCGAAGGTCATACGGGTTACCCGATATCCTACCTGGTTAGCCAATGTTGTTCCTGTGCCAAAGAAAGATGGAAAGACCAGAGTGTGTGTTGATTATCGTGATCTCAATAAGGCAAGTCCTAAAGACAAAATCCCACTGCCAAACATCCATATATTGATTGAAAATTGTGCCAAACATGAGATTGGTTCTTTCGTGGATTGTTATGCAGGCTATCACCAGATTTTGATGGATGAGGAAGACGCAGAAAAGACGGCATTCATTATGCCTTGGGGAACTTATTGTTATAGGGTCATGCTGTTTGGGTTGAAGAACGCAAGGGCAACATACATGAGGCCGATGACCACAATTTTCCATGATATGATGCATCGGGAAATTAAAGTTTATGTGGATGATGTGATTATAAAGTCAAGAAAGCAGTGTGATCATGTCAAAGACCTGAGGAAGTTTTTTCAGAGACGTCGCAGGTGCAATCTCAAACTTAATCCAGCAAAGTGTGCGTTTGGAGTTCCATCACAAAAGTTGTTGGGGTTTGTGGTAAGTAGACGAGGTACTGAATTAGACCCGTCTAAAATCAAAGCCATTCAGGAGTTACCACCGCCAAAGAGCAAGAAAGAAGTGATGAGTTTGCTTAGCAGGTTCATTGCTCAGCTTACATCGACTTGCGAGCCTATTTTTAAGCTGCTAAAGAAAGATGTTGCGGTCAATTGGACGGATGAATGTTAGGTAGCATTTGACAAAATTAAGAAGTATTTGGCCAGTCCACCTGTATTGGTTCCACCAGAGCCGGGAAGACCCTTGATCCTTTATCTGACAGTGTTAGATAATTCTTTTGCATGTGTACTGGGGCAGCATGATGTTACGGGAAATAAAGAGCAGGCAATTTACTACCTCAGCAAGAAGTTCACATCTTACGAGATAAAATACACTCAACTTGAGAGGGCGTGTTGTGAATTGACCTGGGTTGCGCAAAAATTGAAACATTACTTGTCAGCATATACTACTTATCTCATCTCGCGGTTGGATCCATTGAAATACATTTTTTAGAAGCCCATGCCCACAGGGAGGCTCGCAAAGTGGCAAATACTGCTTATGGAATTTGATATTATATACGTGACCCGTACTGCGATGAAAGCATAAGCAGTGGCTGATCACCTAGCAGAGAATCCAGTTGATGATGAATATGAACCTTTGAAAACATACTTTCCTAATGAGGAGACAATGCATATCGAGGACTCCGAACAAGATGAAAAACCTGTGTGGAAGTTGTTCTTTGATGGAGCTGCCAATAACAAAGGCGTTGGGATATAGGAGCAGTACTTATTTCTGAGACAGGGCAACATTACCCTGCTACAGCTCAACTTCACTTCTACTGTACTAATAATATGGCTGAATACGAGGCATGTATCATGGGATTGAGGATGGCTATAGACATGGGTGTACAAGAGATCTTGTTCATGGGCGACTCGGATCTTCTGGTGCACCAAATTCAGGGAGAATGGGAGACACGAGACTTAAAACTCATACCGTACCGGCAGTGTTTGCATGAACTGTGTCAGCGGTTTCAGTCAATAGATTTCAAGCACATTCCAAGGATTCTTAATGAAGTTGTTGATGCTTTGGATACTTTGGTGTCAATGTTGCATCATCCACATAAGACTTATGTGGACCCATTGCAGATTCAGGTTCGAGATCAGCATGCCTATTGTAATACGGTAGAAGAAGAGCTTGATGGTGAGCCATGGTTTCATGACATCAAAGAATACCTCAGAATGGAAGTATATCCGGCACAAGCTACGGGGGATCAAAATAGAGCTACTAGACACTTGGCAAGGGAATTTTTCTCCAGTGGAGGAATTTTGTACAAAAGAACTCCATATCTTGGTTTATTGAGATGCATGGATGATAAACAGGCTACAACTATCATAACCGATGTACATGTGGGAGTTTGTGGACCTCATATGAGTGGGTATGTGTTGGCAAAGAAGATTCTCCAAGCAGGTTATTATTGGCTTACTATGGAATGGGATTGTATCAGTTTTATGCGCAAATGTCATCAATGCCAAGTACATGGAGATTTGATCCACTCTCCACCATCTGACTTGCATACAATGTCGGCACCATGGCCCTTCGTTGCTTGGGGGATGGATGTTATTGAGCCGATCGAGCCAGCAATATCTAATGGGCACAGGTTTATTCTAGTAGCCATTGATTACTTCACTAAGTGGGTTGAAGCGAAAACATTCAAATCAGTGACCAAGAAGGCACTGGTCGATTTTGTGTATTCAAATATCATTTGTCGGTTTGGAATTCTAAATGTGATTATCATAGATAATGGTGCCAATCTCAATAGTTATCTGATGGCGAAAACATGTCAGCAGTTTAAGATTACGCACTGCAATTCCACACCATATCGTCCTAAGGCGAATGGAGCAGTCGAGGTAGCTAATAAGAATATCAAGAAAATACTTTGGAAAATGGTGGAAGGATCCAGGCAGTGGCATGAGAAGTTACCTTTCACTCTGTTGGGATACCGCACTACTGTTCGTACTTTAGTAGGGGCGACTCCTTATTCATTGGTGTATGGTATGGAGGTAGTGATACCTGCAGAAGTTGAAATGCCCTCCCTGCGGATTATTGCTGAAGCAGAAATTAATGATGATGAGTGGGTCAAAGCCCGTTTGGAACAATTTAACTTGATTGATGAAAAGAGATTGGCAGCAGTGTGTCATGGACAGTTATACCAACAAAGAATGGCGAGAGCATATAACAAGAAAGTGCGTCCGCGGAAGTTCGAAGTAGGGAAATTGGTGTTAAGGCGTATCTTACCTCACTGGTCTGAAGCAAAAGGAAAGTTCGCTCCTAACTGGCAGGAGCCGTTTGTTGTAACACGAGTGTTGTGAAATGGTGCATTGTATCTAACATATGTGGAAGAAAAATGTGTAGAAATGGCTATCAATTCTGATACAGTCAAAATATTATGTATGATTTCTTTATCTTTATGTACCTGATTGTATTTGGCATGTTTTAAGATTGAAATGACGAAGGCATTTTGTTCTGTTATCCGAACACTTTATCCTTTGTTATCCCTTTTGAGCCCTGTTATATTTTTCTTTCATAGCCCTCTTTCGGAATCAATAACAAAATTTAAGAACCCGAGCAGGGAAATTAAGTGGAGAAACAGGAGAAACACAGTGGAAAAAGAAAAAAGAAGAAAAGAAAAGAAAGAAAAGAAAAGAAAAAGAAAAGAGAAAGAAAAAGAAAATAAGAAGAAAAGAGAAAAAAGAGAAAGAAAAAGAAAAAGAAAAAGAAAAGAAAGAAAAGAAAGAAAAGAAATGGAAAGAAAAGAAGAATGGAAGAAAAAAAACATCGCAACAATGAAGAGATTTTATGGCCTGAACTACGTTTGACTTGATCCCGAAAGGGTACGTAGGCAGCCTCACTGAGGTTCAGTCACAACAAAAGAAAAAGCCAAGAATCCTCAAGAATGAAACTGGGGCAGAAGTTATGGTTGTTGCAGAAATATGACTCCGAAAGTTGTAATGTTGAACCCACGTTGAAATATTTTGAGCCTTTATGCCCTTCCTTCTAAAACCCATCCAAAATCCACATTACGGTCCAAAGAAAGACCTTCTGATCAATTTTAAGAAATGTCAATACAAGCAGGTAAGGTGATTCATGTTGTGGATAACACTCTGGTACCAGAAGAAAGAGATATCAAAAATGAGAGAGTCTTATTGGTGAAAACCCTCACAGGCACCGTAAGGCGAAGTGAGTTTGAGAGATGTCAAAATGAGAGTTTTATTGGTGAAAACCCTCACGGGCACCGTAAGGCAAAAGTGAGTTTTTCAGATGAGCAAATAAAAGAAGTCTGTGGTTGAAAGGTGTTTGAAACATGGCAAAACGAGCAAGGTTTGGGTTTTTGGTGGAAGTCGGTTGTGAAAGCATGGAACAACAAATATGGCAATTGACAGTTGTTTGGTTGGACAGACTAGGCTGGTTAATCCAAAATGCATGGCACAATCAAGGGAATCAGTCTTTCCACTCAGATAAGTCTTATCCTTTTTCTCTTCATTATAACTCATTCGTTTTCAGAGTCTTGCTATCCTCAAAATCTTCGAGGTCATTGCATTTCATTCTCTTGAAGTCTATCTATAAGACATTTCAGTGTCAGTTCAATTCAAACAAAAGAAGGATGTCAAGGCTAACTACCAGCTTCCCAGTTGTATGGCATAGCAAGGTTGGGAAATATCAAAGAAAGCAAGACAAAAAGGATCAATAGGAATATCATCAGTGGAGTAATCAGATAATTTTGAGGGAGAAACAAAGTTTCACAAGAAGTGGATAGAAACACCAAAACAATAATATGATGTAAAACATTTGGATCATCAAGATCAGAAGGTTGAAAGTCAGTCGGGAAATCATGGCAAGTCAAAGCAAGTCCAAAGAAGCAAGTCAGAGCAAAGTCAGAATCGGGAGCATGGCCAACAAGAATGCCAGTAGCTAACCACCATTTTTATATTAACAAATCTTTCTTTGATTAAAACAGGGGCAGAATTTTCTTTGTCATGTATGGTTGTCGCAAGCAGGAGCCCACATGAAAAAATAAGGGAATATCTTTCAAATTCAGTAAGCAGGAGCCCACCTGGATAACAAGGGAATAATTTTCCAAAGTCAGTAAGCAGGAGCCCACCTGAAGAATAAGGTAATACATTTCAAGCAGCAGTCAGGCACCCACCTGAAGAACAAGGGAAGTATAATGCAAGTCTTATCTTTCAAGTTTAATATTCGGTAACACAACGCGCCCAGTTATCAAATTGGGGCAGAAAATTTTCTTCGTTTTGTATGGTTGTTTGCAAGCAGGAGCCCACCTGAAGAGTAAGGGAATATCTTTCAAAATTCAACAAACAGGAGCCCACCTGGAGAGTAAGGGAATATCTTTTCAAATGCAGCAAGCAGGCACCCACCAGAAAAACAAGGGAAGTACAATCCAAATTTTAGCCTTTAAAATTTTAATGTCTGATAACATGATACGCCCAGTCAACTGGCTGGGGCAAAAATTTTTATTTGTTTGTCTATTTTGTTGCAATCAGGCACCCACCTGGAGAACAAGGAAATACTTTTCAAGCATTGCAAGCAGGAGCCCACCTAGAAAATAAGGGAATATTTTTCAAGCAGGAGCCCACCTGGAAAACAAGGGAATACTATTCAAACATCGCAAATAGGAGCCCACCTGGAAAATAAAGGAATACACTTTTCCAACAATTGCAAGCAGGAGCCCACCTGAAGAACGGACACATATTTTAAATTATAGTAATCAAGCAACATCAGGAGGAATGGCAAAACATCGCCAAGGCAACAACAAGAATTCCATTGGAAGAACAAAAGATACAAGTTCAAGGCAACAAGAGCAAGTTTGGAGATATAGATAGGATCTTTTGTAATTCCTAGATCATAGCTTAGGCTAGCTTATTTTTATCTTGACGGTGTAATAAGGAGGTCAGCGAGCAGCAACAGCAGTAAAATCGCAGCTCCTGGTAGTCCCATCTACCAGACATTCCTGAACTGCACTGACCTGATTCCTGTTTCGCCCGGGATATGTAGGAAACCTCTGAAGCAGGGTGCGGTCAGCTCTTTCAAAAATTCTTCGCACGAAATATGTGAACGGGCAAAAAATCGCTCATTTTCACTCACTTGTCTTTGCACGAAAACTCTTCGTGTTTCTGAGCAAAGAGGGGCAGCTGTGAGCACGTGATTTTTGCCCTAAGCAATAATTCCCAAAATTTCAAACAAAATAATTTCTTTAGCATTTTATAAATTTTTGTGAATTTTGTGGCATTTTCTGGTAATTGATGCATTTTATTTGTGCATTTACAAAAAAATATGCATTGGCATTTAGGTGTAATTTCATATTTTAGTGTCATTCAGTAGTTAAGATTGTTCACATATAAAGAAAATGACAAAAGTAGTTCACTTTTGCATTTTTATTGTTTTAATTGTGAATTTGTCACGAAATAGTTTTAAATAATTTAACTTTGAATTATATTAGGTCTTTGTTTTAATTTTTGTGTTTTTTATAAAACCAAAAAAAAAAACACAAATGAAAACATTGAAAAATAAAAGAAGAAAATTACAAGGAAAATACAAAAAAAATAATAAATAAATATATATATATATATATATATATATATATATATATATATATATTAAAAGGGAAAACAATTAAAAAATGTGTGGCCTTAATTGGAAAATAAATTTGGGCCATTTTTGCATTTATCTTCGCCTGGCCCAAGTTGTTTACCTGCCCTTACCCAGTCCAAAACCCAACCCCTGCCCGGACCAGCCCTTAATATCCAAACAACGTAGTTTTAGGGGTTATTTGATCTGAGTCGTCGAGGTTGATCAATCAAACGACTTAGAACTGATGACCCCTTAATATAAAACGGTCGGAACAGCCCTACCCCCCCGGTCTCGTCTCCCTCACAAACCCTAGAGACTCTACACCGTCTCCGCTGCCTGCCGTCGCCGAAAATCGCCTACGGGTGCGGCCGGCATCCAAAGCACCCCAAATTTACACCCCTGAACCGCATCATTCTTCCCTATCCAAACCCATGATTAGTTTTTCCCAAATCGTAGTCAATCAGCTCAAATTTTGGATCGAAGATTCCGCCAAAACCCTACCTACGCTGATGACTTCCAAAATCACACCATGCCTTCTCCTCCTCCTCCTTATTCCCAATCTAGGTCTTGTTTTCCCCAAAACATGCCGGAACCCTTCAAATCCTCAGTTTAAGATTAGAAACCCTAGCCGCCGCCTTTGTATTCTGGTGGCGGCGCTACAGTTAATTCCCCCAAAACCCTATCCTAAGAAATTTTTACCCTCTTCTTCCTAAATAACCTAGGCTAGTTCCCTCCAAATCCAGCCTTAACCACTCAAATCCCGGAATTAGGGTTTCCGAATTTAGAAGTCTGTCAAGTTCAAGTTTCTTAGCACGTTGTTAATGAACCATATCAGTTGAAGGACAGGCCGAAGTTCATTTTAATGAAAGCCAAAATCAGTAAGCCTTTTTTCCTTTCGATTGTTGAATTTTCTTTTGTTTAAGATCTGTTTGTTTTGGTGTTGTTTAGCTTCAATTAGGATATCTTTCCTCGCAATCAATTGCTCTTCATGATACTTAACTTAGGGTTATAGGGTTTCAATTTAACTTTCGTTTTGTTCTTTATGGTTTGTTTTTATTCTGGCCTATTTGATTTGGCACGAGCTTGAATTGTATTAAGTTGATAATTGGAATTAACATTGTTGTTTTAGTTGTGGTCTTAGCTTCATTTAGCCTTATAGCTTTAGTATTAATTAGGTTTGAATTTTTGAGTTTTGTATAAAGTAGTTTAATTGTTTTGATTTGTGATCTGATTATAATTGAAAATCAGTTTGTTAGTAGTTCCTCAGATTTGAATTGGTTGTTTTACTTGCTTTAAGATCCGTTTGAAAGAATTAGGTATATCATGTCTCTGTTTGGTAATATTTGTAGATATTCAATACTTTAAGGGGGGAAATAGAATGACTATAAACTTAAAGGGGGCCAAAGAGAAAGGTCAAAGGGTAAAATAGGGAATAGAGCCCAAGGAATTTGTTCATAATTGTATAAGAAATCCTTAGATGGTTCTAGCAAGGGCTGTATGTTTAATATTGTGAATGTTAACTTGTTAAAGAAGTCACAAAATGAGGGACCAAAAAGAAAATAAAGAAATCTGAAAAACCCCTCAACTTTTGCCTATAAAAGGCAGTAGATACTGCCTTGTTTGATAAGTTTTTAGCCTCCAAAAAATTCCCCCCAAAAAGCTCTCTTCAATTTCAGATTTAGTTTTTTAAATTCAAACCTTCAAAAATCCAAAAACAATACAAATCCAACAAAAATCAAAAAATATTGCTGTTCCATAGGTTTTGCCTTTTGATTTCAAGTTTAATTGATAGTCAAGCTTCTTTTAGTTTATTTTCTGGTGATTTTGAGTAATCTAAAGGGTTTTTATTGATCTGTTGCTGTTATTCATCTCTAAAAAACACTCCTATTTGCTTTGATCGAAAATCTATTTGATTGCTGCCCTGATCAGCTACTGACTCCTGTTTATTCTTCTATTGTGATTTAATATCCAGGTACACATTTGAATTCTCTTCAATGTAATTTTAATCTGAGGAAATACATGAGGAAGTGCAATTGGATTGCTTTGAAGTTGACGCCTAAATCTGCCTAGCTTTGCCTAGTTCTAATTTATAGGACAATTTGTTAGTTGAGATTTTGAGTTATTTGTATAATTGGACTGAAAGGATTTCTAACTGTAATTAGGATTGTTTGAACAGATTTGTATATTTTGTTTGTTTGATTCTTATTACTTGTGAACATATAGTATTAGTAGAATGACAATAGCAGAAATTGTTTAGTTAAGCTAATTAAAGCATGTTTATAGTTTCAGTTAAGTGTAGTGGAACTTAGAATGCAAAAGGAAGCTGGAACTGAAAATGAATTGAAAATCTGACTTTTATTTGTGCTATATAAATGAAATTTGAGCAGAAAATAGGTAGGTACTTCAGATCAGCTTAGAATCAATGTTCATATTGCCATGTATTAAGTCAAAAATAGGAATTAGAAGTAGTTAAATACCTTAGTTGATTTTTAGTAATAATATATGTTCAGTTAGTATCACATTTTGCTGGAATTAAGTCAAAATTTGCATCGGATAATAAACACTTGTATTCCGTTAGATTGTTTCGTTTTTTTTTAAAAACTCTGGATTTGTTGATTCATCTCAAAACAATAGCATGAAATCAGTGATTTAGTATTAGTAATTAGTTTAATAGCTGATGATAGTTTAGCTTTGAAATCAGTAGTAATACATGCATGAAATCAGTATTTTAGTTTAAAAAAAAACAGTTAGTTATTGATGCCAATATGCTTTAAAATCATATGTGGTTTGAAATAGTTTATTAGTTTTTTTTGAAATTTGTTTCTCGTTAATATTGCTCAAACCTTGATACACGTTAAATGGGATTGAAATGAGAAAACCAAGTTGAATAGCCTCAAACTTGGGCAAAAAACAAATAAATAAATTAGTGTCAAGTAGGCTCAAGGGATTCGATCCCCCAACACCTCTCGCGCAGTTTTGCCTGGCTGTGAATCTGGGCTATAACGCAGGCCCAGCAGAAATGGTTAGCCTATGTGATTAAATTTTGGGCCTGTGTTATCTTGGACAATACAATAATGTTTGTATACCTAGGCCAAAGATTCCAGGCCCAAATGTTAAAAAAAAAAAACCCATTAAAATTGTATTAAGCATATAGGAAATTAATTCATAAGTATAAAAATTGGGTTTTGAATTAGGTAGCGGGTTCAAGCTAAACGGGTTTTCTCTTTTGTTTGAATTCGGACTTGAATTCGAGGCCCGAATTTATATTTGTGAATTAATTCACCTATTAGAGACAAAAACAATATGAATAGAAAATTTAGTTACTTAAGTTGGCCTTTAATAAAAATGAGACGAGCCTCGCCAAATCAAATATACAATTGCGGGGTCCTCATTAATTACTTAAATACTTAGTATTCGGGATGGGCCGTTTAGTGAATGTCACGGCCTTCCCAAAAGATAACAATACATTAGTCGCTTTAGGCACGCTTTAATAAAATTACCTTCCTAAATAGGGGTGTGCATTTCATGCGACCCAAATCCAAATTCAAAAATGTTGAATAAGAATGTGTCGAGGATCCGGGTGCATTTCATGTGACGTGGTCCGAAAAGTTCTTAAAGGACGTACACTTTCTTAAATAAAAATAATAATTGACAAAAGCGGTAAATAACTTTAAAATTACATTTGTAAGTTTAACATGTATTAAAATTAAAATTTAGCCAAATATAGCAGTTGAGCGACCATGCTAGAACCATGGAACTCGGGAGTGCCTAACCCCTTCTCCCGGATTAACAGAATTCCTTACTCAGGTTTCTGGTTCGCGACTGTTAAACAGAGTCAAACCTTTTTCTCGATTCGGGATTCAAACCGGTGACTTGGGACACCATAAATCTCCCAAGTGGTGACTCTAAACCTTAAATAAAACGAATACCGTTTCGATTGTCCTTTAATCGGAAAAACTCATTCTTTATTATATCCCTTCCCCGGGGTGTAGTAAAGCCTTTCGGAAAAAAGAAGGTGTGACAATTACTGATTTTAAAACCTATGTGTTTTTTCTTCTTTTATCGCTTTTAATTGAGAAAATTATCTTGAAATGGGTTACGTGTACGTATACCCATTTGTTTGGCGCGTCAAAAATTATGTCACGCTAACGTATCCACAATTAATAACACTTTATTATTATTAAAAAATTTGGGCCGAAGTTGCGCGAACGCATACTCCGGTTTGGTTTTTTAGAAGCGTAATTGTGTTATGCGGGCTTATACACAATCACACTAGTGTTTTAAAATAGCCCTAAAGGCTTTTCAACGAATATTAATCATCTTTAATTATCTAGGTTATGAAATTAAATACAAAGGTCATAAACTATTTATATCAACACAGCATTCCTCAATCTACTTAATGGGCTTAATCTGCTAGAACTAAATGATTTAAAGGTCTCCATCCAACTGGCTAATGATTCACATGGGGAGAATTATTTATCTCAAAGAGAAGGGATCAGCCCAGCATAAATGGACCAAGGGTTGTACTAATAAACCTTGAAGCGATTAAACAAAACTGCAGAATTAACGCATGAAGGAATTGGGCTCTAGGTGAAACCAGGCCCAGCGATGGGAAATCAACATTGAGCCCAGCATGGGGCCAGTGGTCTGCAGGCGTGAGACTGCTTTGAACCCCAAATTATATCATTCCAAACTAGCCCATGAGAAAGCCCAAGCTAAACGCAGGCCAGCTTCAAACAGAGATGAATTCTCTTATTCGATATCATACCACAACACAAGAAAATAGTCTTTGCATTTAATTTTTACAGCACACGTTATTTTGCTTCAAGGGAATTAAACAATTTCTGATTCTAAATACCTTTCAATACTTTCCATGCAAACAACATAATCCAAACCTCAATACAAGTCTATTTTAAATTGCAGCAACTATCTGTGAACCATTGAACCACGTTTCAAGCAATACGAATGCAAATTTGGAAAAATTACTAGAAGAAAACAAACTCAAACCAAATTAATTAGACCAAAAACCTATGTTGACATGAATTTAAACACAAACCAAAAGCCAAATAGTTCTAGCTAATTAAACCAGATCAGAACTCGTAGCTATTACATGTTCCACCAAGTCTAAATCACTCTACAATCATTTATATCCAAACAAAACTCGATTTCAGCATTTGAAAAAGGCGGACAACAACTTCAATTGAGATTCAAAGAAAGGGGGATACAAGATATATCCAAGGTTGACCAGTCTTATTGTTAAACAAACTTTCATAAGAGTTCAAAATCATGATAAAGGCTTAGTTATACTTTACCAACCTTCAACTGTGAGACATTAAATAGGAAACTGAGTTCCTTGCTAATTCTAAACCAAATTCAACCCTCAATGGATGCTATCATCAAAAGGGAGGACATGCAACAACAATCCATGATTTTATAGAAAAAGTAAAACTACACTACAACAGAAGAAACAGGCTGAAATATGGCTCCAAATCTCCAGATTTCCATATCAAACGTGAAGTAAACTTTACATTAGGTAGAATTGAGGAATATACCTGGAAAAGCAAAGAAAATAAGAAGAAAAAAGGATCAACAGTAGTAGCTGATGAACTGAACTTCAGCAGATTAACAACAACAACATTCAGCTTATTCAAATCATTTTTAAGTCCCAGAAAAAAGTCTAAAATCACTTCAAACTTTAAGAGACTCAAGGAAAGCATGTTCAACTTCAATGAAATAGTTATTTTGCCCCTTTTCTTCCTTTATTTATCTCCTAATTTTCGGACTTTATCAGTGTTTTTTTTTGGTATTGTTTGCTTCAGCCGTCTTTCATTTTTTTTCAATTTTTTCTATCAATTAGGCCTCTTTTGGGTATTCCCCACTGCTTTTGAAATGAGCACTGCAACTCCCATGAACTATAGATAAAACCAAATTAACAAACCCTTTTTTGAATACTGATTTTGCAATAATACGGGAATAACCTTCAAAACAAAGAACAACATATTTACAACCACAAAATGTCTTGTAAGAATTCTTGAAAATAGAAAACAACAAAAGAAAAAGAAAGAAATGGAACAAACGACGAAACCACACCAGAAACACTCGAAGGGAAAACCTGAACCAGGGCTTGCATGGGTTGGCCGGACTCCGGTGAACTTCAAAATGAGCCAAAAATGATAGTAATCAATTTTTCTTAATGAGAAAAATTGATTGACATAATTTTGGCTCGAATCGAGCCTTGAAACACTGGAAATCATAAGGAGGAGTGGATTAGGGTTTTGTTGTTTTTTAGACTTTCAGATTTGGAATTTGAAACAAATGGATGAGGATTTTGGAAAATTGGTGGTAGATATGAGATGAGGAGGGTGTGGTAGTTGTTTGGTGTGAATTTGGGGGTTGTTGATGGTGGCGCCGCCCAACACGGCGAAGGAATCACTGGCGGCGCCCTAGAGTTTGGGGATTTTGGGCAGTTTCTGGTAAGATTTGAGGGGGATGGATGGTGACATAGGGATGAAGGGAAGAAGGTGAAGCTTTGGTGCGAAAGTGGGGGCAATCGGAGCACCACCGCCAGCGGAGACAATTTTCGGTAGGCGGTGTGCGGCGGAGGCAGTGGAGGGTTCTCTGAGGGGTGGGGTGAGAGACAGACGGGCTTGGGGGTGGGGTGTTGTTAGGACATATATATATATATATATATTT
>MU759335.1:49974-72937 GCA_026770625.1 Nicotiana glauca | reverse complement strand
CCGCTTGTGCCGTTGCAAAGGTAACTTCTTTAACTACAATATATACAAAAGTAAGGTCTAGATTTTTTATAGATTTATACATATATTCTTTTGAACTTAGTTTTTAATTTATGTCATTCTACTTTTTACAGCATTATACGCCCCGACTAAAAAAATTATGTCTCTATGCAGGAACGTCGAAATCGATATCCGCATGTGTACGTAATTAGAAAGAGGACTTCTTGAACTAAAATGTATACAAAAAACAGGTCCGAATTCTTTGTAGATTTATGCAAATATTCTTATGAATTCAGCTTTGAATTTATGTCAATTTGCTTTGCACGTTCTGTCTGATTTTTTTTTCTTTTGCTGGTGCATCATCTTTTTTTTTTTTTGCAGCATAATTTCCTGTATTAAACACTTTTATTTTATTTTTTATCGTTGTTCGACAGAATTACAACTTGATTTTGATATCAAGCTACCATGGTACAAGATCGAGAAATTCCATTTCCATACCTTAAGATAGCGGTTTGTAGAAAGGATCCAAAATGCCAAAGTATTCCGTTAGACATTCAACTTTGCCTCCCTAATCCAAATGCCAAAGTAATTAGGTAAAAAGAAAAAATCTAATATTTCCAATAATCTAAGGTTCCGTTATATTCCTTAATAGCTTTTTTTAATGGATATATGTGTTTTCTCATGACTTGAACGTATGAATAATCAATGCATTTACATGTTCAATAAATAATAACATTTTCATGTTCCTTTGTGTCTACCATATTTTACAAGTAATATTTTCTTATGAAAATTATATTTAATATTCTCCGCGTAGCGCGCGGGTACGTATACTAGTTAATATATTATATAAATATAATTTGATTTGTTTTTTTTATTTACAGATGGCAGGCGTAGGGTCTAAAAGAGATGGACAATCTGGTGGTAAAGGAGAAAAATCACATAAAAGAAATTCAGTTGCCGTAGAGCGACAACCAGTTCAGTTTCCTCCCATAATCCCATCACGACCACTCTTATCTCATAATGGGCCACCTCGTGTAAATGAGCCTTCCTTGCCTCAACTTAGTGGTGAAGTCAATCGATCTCAGCCGCACATCACTGAATCTATTCCTCCAATAATACCTTCACGACCCTGTCTATCTCATTCTGCTCAAGTTCATATAAATGATAATTCCTTGCCTCATCTTATTCTTGAAAGTCAATCCCGGCCTCATAACACTACATCTCAAACTCAATCTAATGAATCCCAGCCTATAAATCAAGAACCTGAACCACTGATATCTCCACCGGCCAATATGACTCCGACCACCTCGTGTAGTACGGTTGGTAATGGCGATGATGAGCATCGATATGGATTAAACCTGAAGCGGATGGGTAATTGTACTCACTTGTATTTTTATTTGTATAAAAGAGAAAGATTCGACATTTTCATTCATGACCTACACAACGTTGTATGATATATATGATTGATAACTAGTGTATTTTATGTAGGTTTGTTCCTCATAAGCCAGTTGTCGAAGGTATTGCTATTTGCATTCGTAGTAAATTTGAGTTGGCTAAACCGTCTTGGAAGAAGTTCCCACAATCTATTCGCAATATGTGGTTTGAGGAATTCAAGGAAAAAAATTTATAATCTGGTTCATATTCAAATATTGTTGGTTTGAGATTGTCATGTACTGATCCAAGTGTGCCTGACAAGTAGGTATGACATGCTCAGTTAGTTGTCATCCTAAAGGAAAATACATGTTCACCAAAACATTGAACTTTCAACCTCTAGCCAGATACTCTCTCCATAACATATGTGTTAGTTTGATCGGCACGCCTATCAAGATTCAAGAGAAGAACTGAATGTGTTAATTGAGTTATTTGCTGTTGGAAAGGGCAATGGTGGGTTCAATTTTTGACTTCTGTATCTGGAGTAATAGAGGTTATATTGTATTGAAACTAGTAAAAATTATTCCTGTAGAACTGGAAAACATGTGTTCCAAAATATAAGATGCAAACATAATAGAGCAATAATTAGAGAAAAGTGATGTCACACAGCTATAGATTCATCAGAGCATGCAATGGTTTGTAATTTAATATAACACAATGTTCCAAGGATGAGGCTTACAATGATGTGATTGATGCTTTTACCATTTCATTGCATTTTCTCCCGTGCCCTTTGGCGGGCAACTTCTTCAATCCTGTATAGCTTAGTTACATTAATCTACTTCCTTATCTTTAAGTGTAGGAGTGCCAGATCCCATTCTACTTTCACCTAGGTTAGTCAGACTTAGTGAAATTTGGATTAGCCAATAAATAGGCATCTCTGGATTATAATATCCTCATTAAGTCCCTATAATCTTATCGTCCATCTTCTTGGATCCTTCTTAGCTGTCAATTCCACATGCACGGTTAAGGTAAATGTTGTTTAGCTCTGTTATAGAACAAGTTTTATTGAAAAGGACTGATGGTTACTACAAGAGTTCAGTTTACTCCTATTTAATATAGTTTTTTTTAAATATCTCAATAAATGTGTTGCTGCAAATTTTCGTTCACTGGTTCGATATTTGTTCCCTTTGTGATAGAGCAGTAAAGGAATGTCCTGTAGGCTAATTGTACAAGTTCTCTCCTCTATTCTTGCCGTAAGGCTTCAGCAAATCACACAATTAGCATGTGAGTCGCGTATCTAAGTGGGAAGAGTTTGTTGTTTGATTATCCAGTAAATAAATGATAGTAGAAGAAAAAAACTACCAACCATGGACCTCTAGACAAGGTGGGTTGCTCTGAAGGTAAGCACCTTCCACTTCTAACCAAGAGGTTGTGAGTTTGAGTCACTCCACTTGTGGGATTATACTTTGTTGTTGTTGTTGTTGGTTTGAGATTGTATGGCTAATGCAATTTTGTCACGACGTAGCAATTTATGGAAATAATATATAAAGCAACGAAATTAAATGATAGCAGAATTCTTAATTATAGAAACTGAATTAAAGTGCGGAATAGTCAATATAAGCCTCTACCCAAGATTGGTGTCACAATACTCACGAACTGCTAAGAATTTCTAAATATAAAGGTCTGAAAGAAAAGTATTAGCTGTTTGTCTCAAAGACAATGAGGCAACAGGCTAAAAAGAGAGAATAAGGGAGACGCCGAGCTTACGGACGTCTGCAAGGCGACCTCGGGTCTCGCTTGACTGAAGGCCTACTCACGTACTAATGCTGTTGCTGCTCAAATGCTGCTCCAACACCGGGATCTGTGCAAAAGATCAAAGAGTGTAACATCAGCACAACCGACCTCATGTGCTGGTAAGTATCTAGCCTAACCCCGGCAAGGTAGTGTCGAGGCTAGGACCAGACTCCAGATAAACCTGTGCAGTTATATAATATGCGGCACAGAAATAACAGGAAATAACAAGTAAAATTGGGGAGGGGAAACATGCTCTAGGGATAGCAAATAAAAATAAAATATCAGGGATGAAAGAGTAAACATCTACAATCTAGCTCCTGAAACAGAATAAAGGAAGAAAGACCACTTTCATGCCCGACTCATCTTGTTGCAGACGTGCGACCCAACCCCATTTCATCATGACTGGTGGTAGGCGTACCATCCATTCCCATTTCAATCAATATCTTGTGGTAGGAGTACCATTCGCTCCCATTTCAATGTCATTTGTGGTAGGCGTACCACTCGCTCACATTTCAATATCACTTGTAATAGGCGAACCACTTGCTCCCATTCCAATATCACTTGTGGTAGGCATACCACTCGCTCCCATTTCAATATATCATATGTGGTAGGCGTACCACTTGCTCCCATTTCAATATATCATGTGGTAGGCGTACCACTCGCTCCCATTTTAATATATCATTTGTGGTAGGCGTACCACTCGCTCCCATTTCAATATATCATGTGGTAGGCATACCATTCGCTCCCATTTCAATATATCATTTGTGGTAGGCGTACCACTCGCTCCCATTTCAATATATCTCGTCGTAGACGTACCACCCGTTCCCATCTCGATCCAACACAGTATCAGAAAGATAATCCAGGAAAGGAATAAGATAATATAATGTTTTCCAGGCAAGGGAACAAGAATATCAAATCAACTATCCCGGCAAGGGAGATCCAGCTATAACCAACCTTATTCAATTTCTACTTAACCCAATTAACACCAATACTCAGTCATAACTAAATATTTGTTCAACATCAAAGGCCTTCAACCAAGTTCTCATAGAATCAATTAAGAATACAACAATTTAGCAATTTAGGATTCACGGTCATGCTCGACACCAACGTATAGATACTCGTCACCACGCCTATACGCCGTACACAACACCAAAACAAGTAGCAAATATGACTCGACTCCTAATCCCTCAAGCTAAGGTTAGACCGAACACTTACCTCAACTTCCACAGCCAAATCAATCTGCAACAACCGCCTTCCCTCTCGAATTCGGCTCCAACTCAATCAAATCTATGCAATAACGACTTTATAATATCAATATATGCTAAATAAATCAAACCCAATGCCTAAATATAGATTTCCATGCTTTCGTCCCAAAATTCCAAAAAATTGACCCCGGCCCGCTTGGTCAAAACACGAGGTTCGGACCAAATTCATATCAATCATTCACCAACGAGCCCGAATATATAATTTCTTTTCAAATTCGACCCCAAAACGAGGTCTAAATCAGGAAAAATCGAAAAGACCTAAATCTACCCATTTCCCTGAATTTCTACCCTAAATTACATGTTCTAGGCCTAGGATTTCAATAAAAAAATGATGGAAGATGAAGAAAACAAGTTAAACAATACTTACCCGAGAAGCTTTGGTGAAGAAGTGCTCTAAAAATCACCTATAAACTTTGGAGAAGAAAGGGTTCATGTTTTTGGTGAGAATTTCCCGTCATTGTTCTGTTTTGGACATTTTAAATAACTAGGCAAATTTTCCCTTCGCGTTCGCGACAGGAGGGTCGCGTTCGCGAAGGGTAGGAGCTGACAAGCCATCGCATTTGCGAGCAGAGGGGTGCGAACGCGAAGAGGAAAATACTGGGGGTCCAAAATTTGGCCTACGCGAACGCGATGAAAGAGAGCTGTAAGCTTACGCGATCGCTAGAGCTTTGTCGCGAACGTGAAGAAGGGGGGGCTAAGGCAACGCAAACGCGAGATAAAGGGTGCGAACGCAAAGAAGAAAAGGTCTGTGCACCTGTTGCAGATTTTCTGCAATTTTGCTAAGTCCAAAACCACCCGAGAACCCCTCTGAAACACTATCGAGCCCTTGGGGCTCCTATCCAAACACACACACTAACGCAACAACATCCTACGAACTTAACCGTGCAATCAAATCGCCAAATTAACATAAAAACAATGAATCAAACCTCAAAATCAATAGATTTTTCTTCAAACTTCATAAACTTTCAAATTTAGAACTTATAGTCCGAAACACGTTAAACGACGTCCGATTTCAACCAAACTTTACAGAAATATCTTAAATTACATATAAGACATGTACCGGGCACCGAAACCAAAATACGGGCCCGATACCAATACGTTCTAATCAATTTTCATTTCAATTTTCCTTAATAATTTCAGAAAAAAACAATTTTTCTCAAAAATTCATTTTTCGGGCTTGGAACCTCGGAATTCGATTTCGGGCATACGCCCGAGTCCCATATTTTTCTACAGACCCTCCGGGACTGTAAAATCACGGGTCTGTTTACCCAAAATATTGACCAATGTCAAACTTATTCATTTTAATACCAAATTTTAGCATTTTTCACAGAATTTCACATTTAGGCTTTCTGACTACGCGCCCGGATTGCGCACGCAAATCGAGGGGACTACAAATGAGGTTTTCAAGGCCTCGGAAGCACGGAATCAATAGAAAAACAGGTGATGGCCCTTTGGATCGTCACATTCTCCACCTCTAAAATAATTGTTCGTCCTCGAACGGACAAAAAAAAGAAGTACTAGAGTCGGGGAAAAGATGGGAATAACGGCTCCGCATATCAGACTCGGACTCCGAGGTCGATGCCTTAGGAGGCTGACCTCTCCACTGAACACGAACAGAAGAAAAACTCTTGGATATCAACTGACAAACCTACTGGTCTAGAATAGCTACCGGTTCCTCCTCATAAGACAAGTCCTTGTCCAACTGGACAGTGCTGAAATCTAACACGTGGGTTGGATCACCGTGGTACCTATGAAGCATGGATACATGAAAAACTGGATGCACGGCTGATAAGCTAGGCGGCAATGCAAGTCTATAAGCCACCTCTCCTACTCGATCGACAATCTCAAACAGACCAATGAACCTAGGGCTAAGCTTGCCCCTCTTCCCAAATCTCATCACGCCCTTCATAGGCGACACTCGGAGCAATACTCGCTCACTAACCACTAAAGCTACATCTCGAACCTTACGATCGGCATAGCTTTTTTTCCTAGACTGAGCCGAATGAAGCCTATCCTGAATGATCTTGACCTTGTCCAAGGCCTCCTGAACCAAATATACCTATCAACCGAGCCTCTCTCGCTCGAACCATCCAATCGGAGACCGACACCGCCTACCATATAAAGCCTCATAAGGAGCCATCTGGATGCTCGACTGGTAGTTGTTGTTGTAGGCAAACTCTGCTAAAGGAAATAACCGATCCCACGAACCTCCAAAGTCAATAACACAAGCCTGGAGCATATCCTCCAAAATCTGAATAGTCCGTTCGGACTGACCGTCCGTCTGGGGATGAAATGTTGTGCTCAAATCAACCCGTATGCCCAACTCTCACTGAACTGCTCCCCAGAAGTGCGAGGTAAACTGCGTACCCGGGTCCCAAATGATAGATACCGGCACACCATGTAGACGAACAATCTCCTAGATATAGATCTCAGCTAACCTCTCGGATGAGTAGGAGACTGCCACAGGAATGAAATACGCTGACTTCGTCAGCCTATCCACAATGAACCAAATTGCATCAAACTTCTTCCTAGTCAACGGAAGTCCGGTGACGAAGTCCATAGCGATCCTCTCCCACTTCCACTCAGGAAGCTCAATCCTCTGAAACAAAACATCAGGCCTCTGATGCTCGTACTTAACCTGCTGATAGTTCAAACAACGAACCACATATGCTACAATATCCTTCTTCATTCTACGCCACCAATAATGCTGTCGCGAATCCTGATATATCTTCGCAATGCCCGGATAAATAGAGAATCGGGAACTATGGGCCTCCTCTAAAATCAACTCTCGAAGTCCATCCATATTAGGCACACATACTCGGCCCGGCAATCTCAAAACTCCATCATCATCTAAGGTAACCTGATGGGCACCTCCACGCTGCACCGTGTCTCTGAGGACACATAAATGGGGATCATCAAACTGCCGATCACGGATACGCTCCATACGACTAGGCTCAGAAACATCTAGTCTCACGAACTGATTGGCTAAGGCCTGAACATCCAAAGCAAGCAACCTCTAACTGACTGGAATATAAGCAAGACTGCCCATACTGGCTGACTTCCTACTTAAAGCATCGGCCACCACATTGTCCTTCCCCGGATGATATAAAATGGTGACATCATAGTCTTTCAACAACTCCAACCACCTCCTCCGCCTCAAATTCAACTCCTTTTGCTTGAAAAGGTATTGAAGGCTCTTGTGGTCAGTGAACACCTCACATGCTACGCCATACAAATAGTGCCTCCAAATCTTCAAGGCTTGAACAATAACTTCCAACTTTAAATTATGCACTGGAAATTTCTTCTCGTGAATCTTCAACTACCTCGAAGCATAGGGAATAACCTTGCCACCCTGCATCAACACTTCACCAAGCCCAATACGAGAAGCATCAAAATAGATTGTATAAGGCCCTGATCCTATGGGCAAAACCAACACCAATGCCATAGTCAGAGCTATCTTGAGATTCTGAAAGCTCGCCTCACGCTCGTCCGATCATCTGAACTGGGCACCCTTCTGGGTTAACCTGGTCATTAGGGCTGCAATAGACGAAAACCCCTCCACAAACCGACAGTAGTAGCCTTCCAATCCCAAGAAACTCCGAATCTATGTAGCTGATGCTGGTATAGGCCAGTTCTTGACTGCCTCAATCTTCTTCGGGTCCACCTGAATACCTTTGCTGATACAACGTGACCCAGAAATGCAACTGAACTCAGCCAGAACTCACACTTGGAGAACGTGGCATATAACTGACTATCCCTTAGAGTCTGAAGAACCACTCTAAGGTGTTGCTCGTGCTCCTCCTGGCTGCGGAAGTATACCAAAATATCAACAATTAAGACTATCACGAACATGTCCAAATATGGCCTGAACACTCGGTTTATCAACTCCATAAATGATGCTGGGGCATTGGTCAACCCAAATGACATGACCAAGAACTCATAATGCCCACCCGAGTACGAAAAGTTGTCTTAGGGACATCAGATGCCCTAATCCTCAACTGATGGTAGCCAGATCACAAGTTAATCTTGGAGAATACTTTGGCACCCTGAAGCAGGTCGAACAAATCATCAATCCTCCGTTGTGGATACTTATTCTTAATCGTTACTTTGTTTAATTGTCGATAATCAATGCACATCCTTATCGAACCATTCTTTTTCTTCACAAACAACATTGGCGCATCCCAAAGTGAAATGTTGGGTCTAATGAAACCCTTCTCGAGAAAATCCTACAACTTATCCTTTAACTCTTTCAACTATTGTGGGGCCATGCGATACGGCGGGGTAGAAATAGGCTGGGTGCCCGGATCCAGATCAATACAAAAGTCAATATCCCTGTCGGGCGGCATATCCGACAGGTCTGAAGGAAAAACCTCAAGGAACTCCCGAAAAATAGGTACCGAATCAATAGAAGGGACCTCTACGCTGGAATTGCGAACATCCGCCAGATAAGCTATACACCCCTTCTTGACCATGCGTCGAGCCTTCACATATGAGATAACACTGCGAGTGGAATGACCAGGAGTCCTTCTCCACTCTAAACGAGGCATGTCCAGCAAAGCTAAGGTCACAGTCTTGGCATGGCAGTCCAAGATAGCTTGATAGGGTGACAACCAATCCATACCCAATATGATATCAAAGTCAACCATATCTAAGAGCAACAAGTCTACACGGGTCTCAAGGCCCCCAATCACTACAACACACGAATGATGGACTCGGTCAACCACGATAGAGTCACCCAGCGGTGTAGACACATATACAGGAACACCCAATGCATCACTAGGCATGACCAAGCATGGTGCGAAATAAGATGAAACATATGAATACGTAGACCCTGGATCAAATAGCACTAAAGAATTTCTATCACAAACTAGAATAGTACCTGTAATGTCTGCATTTGAAGACTCAGCCTCTGGCCTGGCTGCTGGCTGGCCTACACCTCTGGCAGCCTAAGCTCCACCTCTATGACCTCTACCTCCACCTCTAACACCCCTGCCATCGCCTCTAGCTGGTTGGGCAAGCTGTGGAACCTCTGGTGCCTAAATCCTAGTACGAGAACTCTGATGCTGAAAGCTGCTCGAAGCTCGAGGGCAAAATCTGACAATGTGCCTCGGGTCATCACAAGCGTGGCAAGACCTCCACTGCTACGGCTGAGCACCCCTCAACCTCGGGCAAGCCCTCCTGAGGTGACCATGCTCACCACACTTATAGCATCCACGCAAATGTTGTAGTTAAGGAAACTGAGACTGACCCGGTCGACCTGAATAGCCACTTGAAGTACTATGAGTGACCTGGAGAGCTGACTGAAAGGGCCGAGGAGGATGGCCTCTACCATAAGAACCTCTACCTCCAGACGAGGTATCACTGAATCTGCCTGCATGACGGGGCCTCTTATCCGACCCATGACCACCTCCCTGTGGCAGAACCATCTCAACTCTACGGCCCATATTGGCCGCCTCCCGAATAGTGGTCTCACTCCTAGCCTGAGCCACTATACCCGGCTAACCTGCCACGACTAGCTGAACCACTAGAACCTGAACCTGGGAAGCTACCTACTTTGGAGTACGTGTAGCAAGAGTCTAAACCCCTCCTCCAGCCTGAGGAGTGGCTGGTTCTACTAGAAGCAAACACGCTCGAATAACACTCTCCACAAAGCCTACCAATCGGACTAGAGCGTCCTGAAGAACTAGGGTGGCAATGAACCCCTCTGGGACCATAGCTGGGCCCACCGGGACTGCTGAGGCTAGAACCTTCTCCTCCAAATCAACCTGAGGCTCCGCCACTGGGGTTGTTGCTGGGGACTCGGACTGCTGAGCGGTAGATGAAGAAGCACGTGTTCTCGCCATCTGCGGAATAACATAGTAAACATTCAATCGGTATTTGAGAAACAGAGCTGCACGACAAGAAAGAACAAATGTGAAGTTTTTCCTAACTCTGTAGCCTCTAGAGATAAATACACACGTCTCCATACCGATCCCTCAGACTCTACCAAGTTTGTCTGTGAGTTGTGAGACCTATGCAACCTAGTGCTCTGATACCAACTTGTCATGACCCAGATTTTTCCACCCTCGGGAGTCGTGATGGTGCCTACTCGTAGAAGCTAGGCAAGCCAAATTTAATTACTTTTTGCTTACAACATAATTTTCCCTTTTTAGCAATTTATGACAATAATATAAAGCAACAAAATTAAATGATAGTGGAAGTCTTAATTATAGAAACTGAATCAAAGTGCGGAATAGTCAATATAAGCATCTATCCAAGACTGGTGTCACAATACTCACGAACTGCTAAGAATTTCTAAATACAAAGGTCTAAAAGAAAAATATAAGTTGTTTCTCTCGAAGACAATGAGGCAACACGCTAAAAAGAGAGAATAAAAGAGATGCCGGGCCTGCGGACGTCTGCAAGGCCACCTCGGGTCTCGCTTGACTGAAGGCCTGCTCCCGTACTAATGTTGCTGCTGCTCAAATGCTGCTCCAACACCGGTATATGTGCAAAAAAAGCACAGAGTGTAGCATCAGCACAACCGACCCTATGTGCTGGTAAGTGTCTGGCCTAACCCCGGCGAGGTAGTGACGAGGCTAGGACCAGACTCTAGATAAACCTATGCAGTTATATAATATGCGGCACAGAAATAACAGGAAATAACAAGTAAAATTGGGGAGGGGAAACATGCCCTGGGGATAGCACATAAAAATAAAATATCAGGGATGAAAGAGTAAACATCTACAATCTAGCTCCTAACACAGAATAAAGGAAGTAAGACCACTTTCATGTCCGACTCATCTTGTTGCAGGCGTGAGACCCAACCCCATTTCATCATGACCCGTGGTAGGCGTACCACCCGTTGCCATTTCAATCAATATCTTGTGGTAGGCGTATCACTCGCTCCCATTTCAATGTCATTTGTGGTAGGCGTACCACTCGCTCCCATTTCAATATCACTTGTGGTAGGCGTACCACTCGCTCCCATTCCAATATCACTTGTGGTAGGCGTACCACTCGCTCCCATTTTAATATATCATATGTGGTAGGCGTACCACTCGCTTCCATTTCAATATATCATGTGGTATACGTACCACTCGTTCCCATTTCAATATATCATGTGGTAGGCGTACCACTCTCTCCTATTTCAATATATCATTTGTGTAGGCGTACCACTTGCTCCCATTTTAATATATCTCATGGTTGGCGTACCACCCGTTCCCATCTCAATCCAACACAGTATCACAAAGAGAATCCCGACAAGGAAACAATATAATATAATGTTTTCCGGCAAGGGAACAAGAATATCAAATCAACTATCCCGGCAAGGGAGATTCAGCTATAACCAACCTTATTCAATTTCTACTTATCAAAATTAACACCAATACTCAGTCATAACTAAATATTTGTTCAGCATCAAAGGCCTTCAACCAAGTTCTCATAGAATCAATTAAGAATACAACAATTTAGCAAATTAGGACTCACGGTCATGCTCGACACCAACGTATAGATACTCGTCACCATGCCAATACGTTGTACAAAGTACCAAAACAAGTAGCAAATATGACTCGACTCCTAATCCCTCAAGATAAGGTTAGACCGAACACTTACCTCAACTTCCACGGCCAAATCAATCCGCAAAAACTGCCTTCCCTCTCGAATTCGACTCCAACTCAATCAAATCTATGCAATAACGACTTTATAATATCAATATATGCTAAATCAATCAAACCCAGTGCCTATATAGATTTCTATGCTTTCTTCCCAAAATTCCAAAAATCGATCCAGGGCACGCTTGGTCAAAACACGAGGTTCGGACCAAATTCATATCACCCATTCACCCACGAGCCCGAATATATAATTATTTTCAAATTCGACCACAAAACGAGGTCTAAATCAAGAAAAATCGAAAAGCCCTAACTCTACCCATTTCTCTCAATTTCTACCCTAAATTACATGTTCTAGGCCTAGGATTTCAATAAAAAATGATGGAAGATAAAGAAAATGAGTTAAACAATACTTACCCGAGAAGCTTTGGTGAAGAAGTGCTCTAAAAATCACCTCAAAGCTTTGGAGAAGAAAGGGTTCGTATTTTTTATGAGAATTTCCCGTCACTGTTCTGTTTTGGACATTTTAATTAACTGGGCAAATTTTCCCTTTGCGTTCGCGACAGGAGGGTTGCGTTTGCGACAGGAGGGTCGCATTCGCGAAGGGTAGGAGCTGATAAGCCATCGCGTTCGCGAGCAGAGGGGTGCGAACGCGAAGAGGAAAATACTGGGGGTCCAAAATTTAGCCTACGCGAACGCGTGAGGCCCTATGCGAATGCGATGAAAGAGGACTGTAAGCTTACGCGATCGCGAGAGCTTGGTCGCGAACGCGAAGATTGGGGGGCTAAGGCAACGGAATGCGGGATAAAGGGTGCGAACGCGAAGAAGAAAAGGTCTGTGCACCTGTTGCAGATTTTCTGCAATTTTGCTAAGTCCAAAACCACCCCGGAACCCTTCTGAAACACTCCCGAGCCCTCGAGGCTCATATCAAAACACACACACACACACTAACTCAACAACATCCTACGAACTTAGCCGTGCGATCAAATCACCAAATTAACATAAAAAACAATGAATCAAACCTCTAAATCAATAGCTTTTTCTTCAAACTTCAAAAACTTTCAAATTTAGAACTTATAGTCCGAAACACGTCAAACAACGTCCGATTTCAACCAAACTTTACAGAAATATCTTAAATTACATATAAGACCTATACCAGGCACCAGAACCAAAATACGGGCCCGATACCAACACGTTATAATCAATTTACATTCTAATTTTCCTTAATAATTTCAGAAAAATAATTTTTCTCAAAAATTCATTTTTCGGCCTTGGAAACTCGGAATTCGATTCCGGGCATACGCCCGAATCTCATATTTTTCTATGGACCCTCCGGGACCGTTAAATCACGGGTCCGGGTCCATTTACCCAAAATATTAACCAAAATCAAACTTATTCATTTTAATACCAAATTTTAGCATTTTTCACAGAATTTCATATTTAGGCTTTCTGGCTACGCGCCCGGACTGCGCACTCAAATCGAGGCGACTAAAAATGAGATTTTCAAGGCCTCGGAAGCACGGGATAAATAGAAAAATAGGTGATGACCCTTTGGGTCGTCACAAATTTTTATTTGAAATATGCAGAAAAAATCAGATGGCTCCCTCACTATAATCAAGTTATACGAGACAATTTTGAGAAAAGAGGAGCTGCAAGAATGATCCAACTTTTTCAAGATGTTAGAAAAAAATTGCCTGTGAAACCAAATTGGATGGAGAATGATGTATTCAAGGAGATGAAGGAATATTGGGAGTCTCCTGAATTCAAGTCAAAGTCCGAACAAAACAAAATGAATCGTGATTCAAATGACGGCGCCTCAGTTCATATAGGAGGTTGTAATCTCATCGAGTGATTTGGAATAGAATGGTAATATATAGATATTTTTAAATTATTTCTTCAAGAAAATAATATCATATTCAGTGTTGGTAACATAGCATTTTCATTTATTTTCAGAAGGAAGCTTCTAGAAAAGATCCTTCAATTGTGGAATTTTATTTTCAAACTCACCGCACAAAAAAAGAAAAATATTGGGTAAATGAGAAAGCTGAAACTGCTTATGTAAGTGTTCCTTCTATTATTTTGTTCCGAACAAATACCTCACTATCGACAGTATGAGCACATATGTCAAGGCTTTAAAAATAAATTGCCTTAGTTATGAAACTAGATAGTAAGTCTAAAATATGTTATATCTTAAAGTGAAGTTCGACCTTTGGGGTCTGTTTTAGTGTTGCTGAGCAATCTCATATCCTATCGCAAGGAACTACTTTATCTAGTGAATTTTCAGAACTTATGAGAGCAGGTAACTACTTTATCTAGTAATACAAAGATAAAACCACAACAATTTGACCTTTTTTCTTACCTAAGCATAAAAGGATGCTAAGTTTCATAATTCAATTTAATTTTATTGAAAAACTCTTTGACATCTGACTTACCTCTCTCCTGTAGTTGCAGCTAAATTCATCTCCATGCATCATCATTTTATGACCCTGAATTATTTCATTTTGTTGATTCTTGATTGGTTGCTGGTCATTCAATTTTGCAAGCTCAGCTGAATCAGAGAGATATAATATCTCAAATAACTTATTTTGGTGCAGAATAATTTTGAAAGAAAGAAACAAGAACTTTCAGCTTCTCAAAGTGCATCAACTGAGGTAGGAGACACTAATTCAGCAAGCCAATTAAGTGAAATGAATATTAGGGTGCAATATGTTGGTGGAATGAAAAAAGGAAGGGTTGCAGGCCTTGGTTCTTTGGGTCGATCTGTAAAAGCACTCAAGCATTCGACATCTACTTTATCAGGAGAAATTGATGAGATAATTAAATCTCAAGTGCATGCTTCCAATGCTGACTTATATGCTCAGTTGCAAGAAGAGCGACGCAAAAATAAAAAGATGAGGAAAGAATTAGAATTATTGAAGAAGTATGTGAATTTCAATGCATCATCTTCAAATGAGTTATCCTCTCAAGAAGACAGTCAAGGATTTGAGAATAAAAGTGATGATGACTACGATAATGTGAATGAAAGTGGTTCTAACCTTGGTAATGTGAATGAAAGTGACTATAATTTTGATTGAGATGTTCATTAGACTATTAAGTTTCACATTTGAGACATTTTGGTTTTTGATTAAGTATTATATGATATTACATTAACGTTATGAATTATGTTTTTTCTTTGTTATAATTTTACACGTATGTTGAATGATTATGATAATATAGTTGAATTGTACGAATATAAGCTAGAATAAATTAAAAATAACATCCTGAAAATGCATAAATTACTTGCGAATTTTCATGGAAAAATCTTTTCAAACGCGTCAATTTTATACGGTAAATTTCCCTACAAAAAAATTACATGGGAATTTTTTTACCAATATTACATACAATTTTCCTACGAAAATATCACTTATGGATTTTCTTGGAGATTTCAAATAATTCTTCTATTTCATTGGAAATCTTACATGGCGATTTACCTATGAATTATTACTAGAAAACTTTACTGGGGTTTTACATGCAACATTTTTATGGGAATTTTCTTGTGAAAATGTGCTCCTGCAGAATATACCTGGGGATTTCCAAAGAATTTTCCTGCGGAAATATTCACAAGAAAATCCCTTTCCTCCATAAATTTTCACATCAGTTTCCTACGAAATTACTTAAGGATTTTCATGGGGAATTACATGCGGATTTTTTCCTACAAAAATTTCCAAGAAAATTCCCCTTTTTACGAATTTTTGCCAAAATATTATTGCGATTTTTTTGAGAAGTTTCGCAGATAATTCCGCAAGTAAGTTACATAGGGATATAAAATTCCCAGGTAAATTACCTGGGGATATTTTAATTCCGAGGTAATAATTACCTACGAAGGTTTTTCCAACGGATTTAATTTGGTAGGAAATTTCACAGAAAATCAAAGTACATGCGGATTTGTTCATCTTATCCCTTGGAAAATTCCCAGGTAATCAGCAATTTTCTTGTAGTACTCAATTTTATATGTAATCTAGAATTCTCTCTCCCGAGTTCAATCCTAGATCCGTAGATAGTATTCAATTGGGGATCATGCAATCAAATAATTAAGTGCAAGATTGAATAAATAAACCAATATGATAAAATAATAAGAACAGTCTAAGTTTCAAACTACAACGTTCATGTAGCACACCAAAACTCTAGAACTAATAAATTATGAGACTAAAAGAAAAGAAGAGAAAAAAAACTAATTAGAAGCCTCATCCAAGCATGGTGAGTGTTCCTCCTCCAAAATCTGTTCAATGTATGTTCGATCTCCACAAAAAATAGGTTTAGAACCCCTTTTATACATGTTGGGGGCGTGTAGGGTTGAAATTACCAAGTCCCGGTCGAATTAGGACAAAATCCGCCATTTGGCATCTCGCTTCGCGCCCGGCACCAACTAGGACAACAAACTTTTTGGTCTTCTGTCTTTAGCGTTTTGGTTGGTGCCTGGCGCCAACCTGGACACCATACTCGTACTTCCTCCAAATTCTTCCGTTTTTATTTCAATTCGCATGCAAACTTTCCAAATCACTTCCAATTAATTCCTACACATATAAATGACATTATTAAGCTCAACTCATTAAAATTACACATTAGAACAACAAAGAGTAGAGCAAAATCTGAGGCGATTCCTATACAAAAAATACATGCTTTTGGCCAAACATCAAACACCCTTGCATAGTTGGCAAATTTAAACACCCTTCTTGAATTTCTTGGCTTCGCCATGGGTCATTAGTGCATAGAATTTAAACTCTTATTTTTGGATCACCATTACCATATGCATGATATGGAAATTATCTGATATTATAGATCAACTTAGTTTGATTGTAGGAGCAAGATAATCAGACGGAACATAAACTCAAGTTATTTTAGGAGCAAGAAATTCAGGAAAGTGATTAAGTGTGAATCAGCAATCCGCTATGATTGAATAATCCAGGAAGACTAGATTGGATTGGAGTGGTAATTAGTCAAAGTCAATGAACCTTATAGTCATACAAAAAATAGACATATCACGTATATTTTAATTTGTCTTTCAACTAACAATCTACTATAGGATTTTCAAATATTCACACACTCCCACGCTAAACACGCACTCATTGTTCTTTCCTTTCTTTTTTTTTTTCCCACCAAGTTTGAATTCTTCTAGCCCAAAATACTAGTTTGAAATTCAACAAGGACCTGTTACTCCACTACTATGCTATTACTAATTTCTACAACTGTTTGGGCACTTTTACTTAACCCTCCAAAAGTTGCACAAAAATCATCCCTATTATTTTGTTGAAAGAGCGATACCAGATAGTCGAGGAAATGATCCTATATAACCAGTGACAATTCGAATAGAAGAAAATGACCCTAAAATGACTTACATTGTATCGCAAATCATATAGTGTTTCTGCTTTAATTTAAGTTTAGTGTTGGTTGTAATATATAAGATTCGTGAAAAGTTTTTGACGATTTAACAACAGAAAAATCACATTTATGAGCTATTCGACATGTAGATTATGTGGAACTATTTGAAAACTAAGAATTTCTACTGTGCTGGTTTTTGTTAGGAGTATTTCTTACGCCTGTAAACTGCATCCTATGATAATAGGTGGTGTTTATGGTTATAGAAAGTAGAGGGGCTATCCTTGCAATTGTTAAAAAGTCTAGGGACTTGGGATTTAAGAACAGTTCTTCATAGTATTTGTTTGACTGTTTCTGGAGTTGGAATTAAAAAAGATTTATTGTCTGTATGATTACGTGATTACAGTCGTCTTTGTCACGCAAATATATTAATTTTCTCCAAGTTTTGAAATGATTAGAAGTCGATGCGAACATGATAACGAGAAAATATGTATCACCTTTTGACTAGAAATTTTACAAAACGTTAGAAAGAAAGAACAAAAAAAAATTTAAAAAGAAAATTAGAGGAGAAGGATATCCTTTCAAATTTCGAGTAGCTCTTTGCGAATCAAGACAAGTTAACTTGGGTCGCGTTTGTATTTTGGTCTTGATTTAAATTTAAAATTTTTAGCATTGTACAATTAAAATAATGGGTTCAAATTATAATACTTGTTGAGATTTTAATATGTATTTACATATAAATTTATACTCCGAATTAAATTAAAATTATGAGTCCAGTTGAACCCGTAGTCAAAAGGCTACATCCACCCCAGCTGATTATACTAGTTTAAAATTAAATTTCTTGCACTATATTTTTTGTTTTTTTAGTCCTCTAAAGAGGTATATCAGATCCAATGAAAATTTATCAGTCTTCATATTTTGGTGGCAAATATTAATATAAAGTTTGCGTCATTAATCGTGATATTATGCATCAAAATTTATTCTTGATGCGTGACGTTATATATAAGAATCCTGTTAATCAACTTATTTGGATGATAATTGAGTAAACCACCAAAAACAGACAAGAACAAAACAACCATTCTCCTTTCTCCTCGGTCAAGATAAAATACAATATAGATGCTTTCTTGTGCCCACCTTTCTAGTTGGTTTTATAGAAAATGTTCGATCGCACTCAGTGTTTACACCCTAAATAGTATAATTTTACTTTAACAATTACAAACTAAGTGAGTATACATATCTCTTAACCATCATTAACTAATACTCGTATCATGGTTAAGCAATAATTTTGTATCTGGAAAACATATGTTTCGTGTGCGTATTGATTTGAGGTGAACACATGTGTGATCGTATGAGTAAGTTTTTTGTTGATTTTATTACGTTTCGTTATTTATAGCCTGTTTGGCGGCCAAAAGTGTTTTTTTTTTTTTTCAAAAGCACTTTTTTTCCGTAACTTGAGGTGTTTGGCCAAGCTTTTTTGAGAAAAAAAAATTATTTTTGGGAAGAAGCAGAAGCAGTTTATGAGAATCAGAAAAAAGTAGCTTCTTCCCAAAAGCAGAAGCAGTTTTGACTTTTCTTCTTACCAAAAATGCCCTTAACAAAATATACTCCCTCCGTTTCAATTTATGTGAACCCATTTGACTGGGCACGAAGTTTAAGAAAAGAGAGAAGACTTTTAAACTTGTGGTGTAAAATGAGGCACAAATATTTTGTGTGGCTATAAATCATTGCATAAAGGTAAAGTGTTTCCAAATAAGGAAAGAGGTCATTCTTTTTGGCACGGACCAAAAAGGAAATAGGTTCACATAAATTGAAACGGAGGGAGTAGTATATATCAAAATAACCGTTAAACCTAACACTTAGGATATTAATTTATAAATATTTCTTCTATTTTTAGGATAGCTTTCTAATATATAGTGACTTTAGCGGTGAATGCTTTTATATTTGTTGAATAATTTTTGATATATTTAGCTTATATTAAAAGAATTAAGTACTTTTTAATTTTATTTTCATATTATACTTAAATAAAATGAAAAGATTTAATTATTGCTTGTAATAACAAATTTTTCAGATTATTTATTTACTTATAATATTAACTATAAAGTAAATCTATTCATGTCCTTATTCGTAATTTGATACTTAAAAGTACTTTCTGAAAAGCTTGGCCAAACACAAATTATTACTCAAAAGTGTTTTTCAGAGTAATTAGCCAAACACAAACGGCTTCTCTCCAAAAGTACTTTTTTCAAAAGCACTTCTCAAAATAAGCTGATTTCTCCGGCTTGACCAAACAGGCTATTAATCTCATTTGCCACTTGGTACAGGAGATATTTACTCCATTCATGAAACAAAATGTTCGAGTATATGCATTAAATACGAAGAAATATCGAAAATATACTGTAAGACTTGAGGGAGAGTGAGAGAGAGAGAGAAAGAGTCAGGTCCGATCTGTAATAATGGCATGCAGTGTATTCATAATGCACGATGGAGGTTCATGTGACACAAAACATGATTCCTCTATCCTTCTAAAGTTAGGGTGGAAGTTCACACAAAATTGAAGATATAGTAGATGCTACAGTATGGTGAGATAATAGATGCCAAGTATGATTTTGTGGAGATGTTTGGAGGCTATAGGCGTACATGTTGCCTACATTAGGTTGATTAAGGATATGTATGATGGAGTTAAAACCCAAGTGAGGACGGTGGGTGGTGTCTCGGACCATTTTTCGGTTATGATGGGTTGTATCAGGGGTCAACACTCAGCCCTTTTTTGTTTGCTTTGGTCATGGACGTACTGATGCGTCACATCCAAGGGGAAGTGCTGTGGTACATGCTTTTTGCAGATGATATTGTATTGATTGATGAGATGCGAGATGGTGTGAATGCGCAATTAGAGGTATGGAGGCAGACCCTGGAATCTAAAGGTTTCAAGTTGAGCAATTAGAGGTATGGAGGCAGACCCTAGAATCTAAAGATTTCAAGTTGAGCAGGACCATGATAGAATTCTTGGAATGTAAGTTCAGTGGGGAGACTCAAGGGGGGAAGGGGAGGTGATGTTGGACTCGTAGGTCATCCCTAGGAGAGGAAGTTTTAAGTACCTTGGGTCTATTATTCAGAGGGATGAGGAGATTGATGAAAATATCACACATCGTATTGGGGCGGGATGAATGAAATGGAGACTCGCGTCCAGTGTTTTGCGTGACAAGAAGATGCCACCGATACTTAAGAGAAAGTTCTACAGAGTGGTGGTCGGACCTACGAAGTTGTATGGGGCTGAGTGTTAGATAGTCAAGATCGCTCATGTCCAGAAGATGAAGGTTTCAGAGATGAGAAAGTTGAGATGGATGTACCTGCACACCAGGTAGATAGGATCATAAATGAGGCTATTCGCGATAAAATGGGTGTGGCCCATATTGAGGACAAGATGCGACAAGCGCGACTTAGGTGGTTTGGTCATATGAGGAGGAGGATCACAGACGCCCCCGTGAGAAGGTGTGGGAGGTTAACATTAGAGGGTCTACAGAGAGATAGAGGTAGGCCAAAGAAGAGGTGGGGAGAGATAATTAGGCAAGACATAGTGCAGCTTCAGCTGACCGTGGACATAACTCTGGATAAGAAGGTATGAAGGTCAAAGATTAGGGTAGTAGAGTATGTAGTTTAGAGTGTTCATAACAGTAATATTAGCACACAGTCTCGATTTCTATTGGTAGTAGATTTTTATGACTATCCGTTATTTTCTTTCCTTGTTGACCACCTTACAATCTTGTTATTTTTATTCTGCTTTTATATTGCTTTTTGGTACTGTCCCTTCTTGTCTATATTTTTATTAATGTGGTGCTTATGCCTTTCTGAGCTGAGGGTCTATTGGTAACTGACTCTTTATTCTCAGAAGGTAGGGGCAAGGTTTGCGTACACACTACCCTCCCCTGACCTCACGGTGTGGGATAATACTGGGTATGCTGTTGTTGTTATTGTATATATATCTTCCTTCAGTTTCAAGCACCCTTATTTTGAACAAAGATGAAGAATTTTTTTATGTCAGATCAATAATTCTATTATGTACCCTCAAAATCGGATAAAACAATTGAATTTATACGCAGCTTTAAGGATACGTGATCACGCCCAACTATGCCTTATAAAAGGACAATGCGGTCGTTGCAAATATAATCCGGTTTACAAGTCCAGAGTCGAATCCCACAGAGAACTAAGGTTTAGCTACAACTGTTCACTATTACCAAGAAGACAAGCTTGAATAATTCCTAACTTATAGATATTAAGATTCTTGTGTTTAACTAATTAATAACAAATTAAACTACTAAATTAACAACTAAATATACTAAGGGCTAGAGAAAAGATTAAGGAGGTCTAGAGTTATGATTTCCCCAATTGTCGGAATCCTTCCTGCTATGTCTTCTATAATTTCGCCTAAGTATTCTCTACCAATCATGAGCACTCTTATTACTGTAAATCTCTCCCGAGTAATTACGACAATTTACTAGACGCACTCTCCCGAGCTACACTAGCTGGCTTTTAATACAGCTCACTTCAGATCGCACCCAAGGTTTCGTTATCCCTAATCCCACCTTTAAACCCTCTGTTATTGATCCCTTATATATTCTGGGAGTGGTGTTGTTCAACAATGACCTAAATATGCACTCTCTCCCGAGTTATGCATACTAAATAGGCACGGCTAATTGAGAGCTCTTCAATTAACTACAACAAGAATGTAGTTGAACAAATAGAGATTATAGTACAGCTCAATTATATAAAAACATAATAAGAATTTATCCTACAAAAGATTCCATCAAAACTCTAGATAACAAATTAGCTATTTATAATAGTACGTAAAACTACAATACTAAAAGTCATAACCAACAATGAAAAATATGAAGATGAAGGAAAAACTCGTAGAAGAATTCTCCGCCTTACTCCCAATGTGTTCTTGCCTCCAAGGGTGGTGTCTAACCCTAAAGTAGTGTCTCTTGCCTCCTTAGGTCTAATTTGTGTCCAAAATATGTCCCTTCTTTCTGTTCTTGGCCGGCCTCCTTTGTTTTATATAGGGTTTAGGGCTTAAAATCCCATGTTTTGCACATAAGTCCCTGAAATTTCCGCCTCCTTCCACGGTTTTGCCGCGGTCGCGGTCAAACCGCGGCCAAACATGGCCTCTGATTCTTCAATTGTCTGCGTCTACACTCTGCCGCGATTCTGCCGCAGTTCTGCCGCGGTCGCGGTGAAACCGCGGTTTGTCACCCTGTTATATTTGGAATTTGAAAAACACAAAACTTGAAAGTTGTAGGCCTTTGAGTTATCTTTCCAACCATATATTATGAAGCCAAAATAGANAACTCAACTAAAGTGCATTAAATTAGAGTGTAATAATCGACTAAAACACGTAATTATAGCCTATCATCAACACCCCACACTTAAATCATTGCTCGTCCTCGAGTAATCAATCTACACTTTATATAGACACGACCTTTTTAAAGCAATTTTCCTAACTCATCACACCAAGAATATTTAAAATAGACTAAGCACAAAAGTGTAACATCTTCACCTCAAGATTTGACTCACAAGTACCACGCATTATTCACAACT